>WAAD01003165.1:0-57203 GCA_013389945.1 Fregata magnificens
AGTCCTAATGTGTGGGGCTGACCGACTCACCCTAGATGACTCCCCGGATGGACATTCACCCGCATCCTTGTTTTCCTGGCCCTCCAGCTCCAGAGCCCCATACCTGTTGTGTAGGGGCAGCTGGGAAGGCGAGGGAGGCCGGGCAGGGATTTGCCTGCCGCCCCGAGCAGGGACCTGTTTCCATTCCCCCTCGTCTCTTGGGTCCCCTCTTTCCGCTCAGTGGCAAGAGGGGAGGGGACCCTCTGCCGCTTGTGGAGCCTCCGCCTGCTGCCTTGGCCTCAGGGAGGGCGNGCTGCATGCCGGTGCTGGGGCTCCGTCTGGCTCGCCACAGTCCTTCTGGCAACCGCTTTCGGGCAAGTGGAAACCATCGCTAGGTCCTCTCCTGGGAAGGCGATGACCACTAGCAGAGTTACCCTCAAGAGCCTTCAGAGCCGGGAGGGGGACTGCACCCTCCCTGCGCAATCTGCCGCGCAAACTGACGCGTCACGCACTTCTGACGTGCCACGCCCTCTTTGCCGTGTTCCTGGTCGCTCGCGCTCCCTGGGGGCTGCTCTTGTAGTTGAGGGGGTTTAGGCCGCCATCACTCTTGTCCCCACCCATGCTGAGTCAGCGCTGCCGCTCGTCAGGAGCCCGCTCTTTCCCGCTCGGGGCGGGGAGGGCAGGGGTACCCTCTCTCTCCCTGCACTTTTGCCTTCACGGGTTTGCCACTTTAGCAAGGGTCCCCCGGCGTGATCCTCCGCTCCGGAGCCCTTCACCGCGGTGGCTTCGCTGAAATGGCAGGTACATGGGGTTTTAAACTGTTTAGGATTAGGAAGAAAAATTTCCAAATGTGACCTAAGTGTAACTGATACAACGTGGTCTCCTTAAGCCTGTAATCACATCAAGCAATGATTTGGGTGTAGAAATTCACTGTTCCTGCATCATCTTATTGGGTCATCATAAAAAAAATGAGTAGAAACCCGAGTTTCTTGCAGAAGGATATTGAGGTCTATCCCAATCATCTCCAACACCTTTCTTTGTCTTTCTGTCTCAATAGTGACATGCGGTAGTGGCATAATGCAACAGGGGTTCCTGCAAAACTGGTACAGACTTGTTGCAGTATGTAACATATCTCCACAGATGTGTGCATTTTTAACAGCACTTAAATGTGCTACCTAATTTTTGAACATTTGTGTTTGCATGGGAGCCATCATCTGGGATCTTGCTGGTCATCCCAAGCTGACAGAGGTGGCCATGTATCAGCCTAGGCTGAGCACGGAAAGGCACCCACAGGGAATAATTACAAGGTCCTTTGTAAGGCAATGAGCAATGTTTCCATTTTTGCTGATCTTCTTGTCTTGTTAATATTATTTTGGTTACAAATAAGCTATGCTGGTGTTCTTTTGTACAATACAGTTCTCTTAAACCTCTGTTGAGTTATGGGTGCAGGCACACAGAAACACACACAGAAACTTATTAAGAAATTTTCTTTTGAGGATTCTGTGGGTTAAGCTGCCACTGCTGCAAATATAACTATGTTAATGCCAAATCATTTTGATAGAGCATGGAATGAAGACTGTAATAATGTTAGGTAGAAGGGCACAATAAGTAAAAGAAAAAAAAAAAGAAAGATGGACAGAGATAGAATTGAAAGAGAAGAAGATAGGGGAAAAAGCGGGGAAAAGAACAAAGGATGCAACACAGTAATTCTAAAACACCACCACATTTTCCCCCACCAAAAAGTACTAGAAATTGCTGAATAAATAACACACAAGAATTAAAAAAAAAAAAAAAACCCAACTTTAGGTTTTTTACATCAAAATTGATATTTTTTCCTCCCATTACATCAGTGGGAGTCCTGTTGCGGTTTGAGGAGAACATATATTTTTCCCAGTTTGAGGACTGTAATGAAACAAAAAGTGGCAATTGAGTTCAATTTACCTGCCTTAAAAATTAACTGGAAATATAGTAGGAATCTTTCCTCATCTATTCAATTTACTTTAATCTCAGTTCCACCTTGTGTGCATCTTCTAATACTATCAAACTATCTTCCGGGAAAAAAAAAATTTCCTATCCCCAAAGCATTCTAGGAGCTCCAAAACTTCCTGCTGTACTTAGATATACCTATTTTTATGAAAGATTGGTCTGTGTATCAAGGTTGCATTGCTGGTTGCTGTAGGAACTTCCTAGGTTTAACTATATTAAAGCAGGGAAACAAAACATACAGATTGAAACATCACTGCTTGTGGTTACCTTCAGGCAGGTCAAATTGATGTAATGCCACTTCTGAAATGTTGTCACAGAATATTTCCTCTTTTATTTGGAATATTTTGCTCTTTGGGGATGTTTCCAGTTGCAGAATATTGTGCCTCTTTTTCTACAGAATGTCACTTTTCTGTACTTGTTTCAGATGGAGCCATTGCAGTTGAATAGTTATTTAAAAATAGTTGGTGCTGGGTTCTGAAAACATCGGGATTTCTTTTTGTCTGATCTAATAGTAATTAAATACCAACCCTAATCATGCCAGTGAATTTGACCTTGTGAATTCACTGAGAGTTTGGTTTTGTTTTAACACTTTCTGTTCCTATGGACTTCTATTTTTCTGTAGACTTATGTGAATGCTGATGTTACTTGTTTTACATATACAGTGAGTTGTTTATCTAAAATTGTCTAAAAATGTCTCATAAAGAAATCAGAACATAACTCTTGTGTAAGCACCCCAATGCTCCCTGAGTTAATAAGTGATTGAAAAGTTTAGAAGATAATTCAGTTTTTAATCTAAGAATAAAGTAATTTAGCTGGTTTTAACTCCTTAAGTACTCCTCTACCCCAGAGGTTTATATCTCATGTTTATAGGAAAATTTCATAAGTAATAATTATATCAGCACTGAAGCTTATATTATGGAATATTTTATTATTTAAGGCTGACATTTTTGTAATCTATATGTTAATATTTCAAAAGGCTCTTTCTGGGCTGCCTGGGTTTCTTTTTTTCCATTTAACTACTGTTAAATCATGCCATTCTAGTCTTTGCTCAGTCACCTTATTTGCCAAACTACAGAATAATGAATGGTGGGGGTCAGCAGGACAGGGCACATCGGTGCTTGCACAATAGCCATTCTGAATTGGTCACATCTACTTTTAGCATGTGGCTCTGTAAGGACTGGTCACATCTACTTTTCACATGTGCGTGGTGAAGGCAGTGCTTCTCTTAATAGCTTGCTCTGACATAATATATTAGTTATTAAGCTGCTGCTGGCATGCTGCCTGATTTCTGGACATTTTTGGTCTGCCTTGCTTATTTAAAACACATTTTGCTCTTCTGAGCTATTCTGCAGCTTCTCAGTTGTGCCAGCACGTCTGCACTTCTGGAGTCTCAGTGCAATTATTTTTTCGGGTGGTTCCTTTAGCCACTCCTTTCAAGCTACTAATCAGTTTTCATTTTACATCTAGCTGCTTCAGAAATCATAGCCATTTGCTATATGGAAAATTAATTTTCCTTGGTTCTACTGCTGTACTAGCTTCAGTCACGAATCAATACATTACTGGAGCTAGAAATTGTCACCTTTGCTGTGATCGCACAGCTGTATCTCTATGAACCACTTTTTATATGTGCCTATGGCTTCAGTTAATTCCGGGAATGTTACACTTTGACTGGAGCAAACTCAGGCTTGTCAGCTGTCTGGTCATCGACGCTGCTCCCAGACTCTCTGTGCTACCAGTGCCTCTGGCTTACCAGCACCTGGTACCCATGGCTTGTTCAGCTGCTGTGCTGAACTTGCTGCCTCTTGCTGTAAGATGCAGGGGGAGCGTGGCCAGAAGCAGGAGGGCAGGTCTGGGGACATCTCTCTTTTTTGCATAAGCCCATGCACCATGGGAAAGGGAGGAAAGCAGTTCCTGAGTGCTATCCTGGCACTTGTGGGTAATAGTGCTCATTTCAGATCTGAAATTAATTGGCTGCATTTCTGCATCAGCCATGGCAGATGGGTCATGTCTGTGGCCCAGCCATACTTATTTACTATGTCCTTTTAACCCCCATGAGATTCTGGCAAAAAGGCATCAGCAGTGTGTCCTCCAGGCTCACAGCAGCCAGCTGTGAGCACAAAACTTTTAGATGTAAATGGCAGTCTGCAACACTCCATGCCAAAGGCTGTGCTATTCCTGGTGCCCCTCTTTCGCATGTGCACACCAGAGCGTGATTCCACGAGGCCTTTTAAACAGAAGATAAAAGGAAGATGTCTGGGTGTGGGGCAGACTCCCAAGGGGATCTGCTAATGTGTTCCTCAGTCGAGGGCGGGGGGATTTCTCTGTTTCCTTTCCTTGGAGAGTGCAGTGCCAGCAACTCCTCATGCAGCTTGCTCAACTCCCCAGCCTAAGCATGCTCACCATGACAACTGGACTTTCTTTTCTCAGTAAAAATTCTCCCAGCCCAACTAAAACTCATCAAGAAGTCCTCTATTGTTACATTTCTGCTGGCTGCATGTTCTCAGAGTAGGATCTGGAGATGGTATTCTCCCTCTGATGCATTGTGAAGAAGAGGCCAGAACAAAAAAGATGCCCATGTGAATCTTTCCTACGGACCAGAAAGGTCTAATATGCTTGACCAGATGTAGATGAACTGCCCTTTTGTGCCTGGATGGTAATCTCATTAATTCCTTCAGAAACCATGACTGTCACTGTGTACCAGTAAATTGAACAGTACCTGAGCCAGGGTTTCCCAGGCACTGGAATGGGATTGCACATGCTGCAAAAGGCGTAGACAGCCCTGTAGCATCCTCTTAGCCTCACCACCTAGGGAGTCCCGGGATAATTTCTGGCATATTCTGTGAGTTATCACAGGTCAAGGACCATTGCCATTTGGTAGTTTGGATGCATTCACGCTTAATTGTATGGACATGGACCACGCTGGGCCACCTGGCTTCAGGAACTTGACTGTTTTCTAGCTTAACTGCTGAAGAACGGTTTGAGAGAAACATCCAATTTACTAGTTGTAGCCTATCTGTCCAAGGAGGATCATTTTGGGACAAAGGGGAAGTGCCCAAGGAGGAAAGGCAGATTTCTGAGGAACCTGTCGGTTGGTGCCAAAGGCGATCCTGAACAGGAAACAACAGGTAGACATTATGAACTTGGATCCAGGCTAACATGACAATAAATACATGGCTGAGGATATTTAATGTGGCTTTTGTTACAAGAGGGTTTATCAGGTCTTGGCTTCAAAACTGACCTCTTCATATATCGTAGTTTAAGATCCTAGGACACCTTGGGCTGAAATCCATTGCTTGAATGTAACTGTCCAGACCTTTGTAGCTACGACTCCAGACATATGCAAACGTCGCAAAGACCTGGGGTTGTATTTGCTTTCTGGGTGTCTTAGAAGCCTAACAGTATCCTAAATAAAATGTCATTAGATAACATTTTACACAACTGAACCATGTCCTTCACCCCCTCTAGTCATGTGTGGACCTGTTCTGTTCTCAGAAACTCACTGGACAAGTTCAGTCTTGGTATACTTTTAAGGACACAGAATTCAACTCAGCTTTTAAAATATAAGAGGAAAAACTTTTTCTTCTCAATATGCTTTGGGCATTCACAAATAAGTGTTGCATATAATATTAATCTCTTGTGCCAGAAAGAATCACAGTGCGTTGGTGTGTTCGGCCTTTTATATTTCCCTTTGATTGGCTAAATATGCCACTTTAGCCCACACAACTCAGTAGGGATCTTGCTGGCTTCCAAAAAACTGGGAAACTGTGCTGAATGCTAATTTCCCATGTGCAGATAAGAATGTACACCCTAATTTGGAATTTACATTTGTGAAAGAAGAAAGCTGTATTCAGCAACAGAGATGAGGGACATCAATGTAAAAATGAGGCCAGGTTTTAACAACTGGAACTAGAGCTTTTGATAAACTGTATAATTAGAAGAAACTGTGAATCTCATTTTTAGCGCAAATGCCAGGGAGAACCCTTTGTCCTTTGGCATTGAACCTCCTCCCCCAATCCGCAAAAGTATATATATTTTTTGAAAGGGTTGCCATAGATTATTATTAAAAACCTTAGGATATGAACTGGGGACAAGAAAGCTCCCAGCAACGTCCCCATGCCTCGCATTAACCAATGAAAACTCCAGGTAACATACCATTATCAGGTAAATATATACTCTCACCATCACTGCCTGGAAACCTGTGAAAGCAAGTAATTACCACTGTGTTTGCAGTTTGTGTTTAAAGTGTGTAATTATCTCTCCACCCCTCTACACAAATGTGTTTCACCATATTTTAAAGGTATTTAATGAACATTTACTGACATATATAAAATCCAGCAACTATCAGAACAATTCAGTAAAGTAATTTGGTTATGTTTGTATGTAGAGAAACTTTAATCTAAAAACAGAAGAAAAAGAAGACTTCTAATCTTTCTTTCATTAAATGTAAGATCACAGAATCTTTCTGATATTTTCCTGATATGAACATCAAACATATAAACACAGACTAAAGGCAAGATGAACCCTGAGGGTCCACATGTTATTGGCAGGTATTTTAGAAATTTATCTGTAGACAGGAAAGCTTGTTCTGGTGAGCTATAAAGCATGAGCTTTCAAAAAATTTAAAGAAATGTAACTTGCTTTTTATGCTTAATACAATTAAGTAAACCCCAGGTTTTAAGTTTGAAAGCTTTTACCTTTTTGATATATCTTGGCTATGGTGGGCCACAAAGCAGAAATCATACAAATAAGAAAATCATAATATTGTAAGAAATACAAAATCATATTTTGACCAAGGAGGTTGAAATGGTTTTGAACAAACCAACAGTTTTTCAATATTCATTCAAGCCATATTTCCAAATTTATTATTGAATTGTCTGGCACATTCTCCATTGTCACAACTATCATATTATTACTGGATAAAATTGAATTTAGATTCATATCTAAACCCCTTTAGTCACTATAATTCAACTAACTCAGCAGAAGTTGTTAAAGTGTAACTGTCCTTACATTTTTCTAAAATCATGGCTTGAATTTGAAAGTGGGTTGTAGTATCTTTAACTGTGCTGAATATTACCTTACTTTGTGTATAGTCCTAAAGAAGTTCCTAAGATTGCTTTTGAAGGAGGACATTATTTGAAAAAGAACAAGAGAGGCAAAATCCTTTGCTTTTGTCAAAATGTATAGGCTTTACCCCAGTTACGAAAATCAGGGAAGGTCCCATTTGCAGGATGCATGAAAAGAGTATTATAACCTTATGTTCACCATGCTCATCAGGATAGAAACATGACTAGCAACACACTTTATGAGAAAAACTGATGTTAAAAGTGTGATTACCTATTATATGTTGAAATGGTTATGGTGAGAACTCAGAAATTATTTCTATTGAAGAACATATTTGAGTTTTGCTTATTCATGTTTGCAAACCGATTTTGAATGGATTGCAGCACTTCAAAAATATTCATTGCTCAAAAGTAATTCATTGCTCAAAAATACTTATCAACTTGTTAGACACCTTTTTTTCTCACTTGAAATCTGGTGGTTTTCTGTGGTTAAGCTTTCTTTGAAATTTGTATTTTACAAAAAAGGTGGAATTATTGTTTCATGTTTCATAACTAACAGACTAGTATGTCTACCCGTAGAACTGTAAATGAAATATTATTATGTTATTTTCTGATAAATATTCCTAATAGTAAAGCTCAGCTGCCTAAAAATTCATCAAAAAGTATAAAGGTTATGAACATATGAAAATCAAAATTAAAATTAATGTGATCACATTGTGCATTACCCAGCATAGTGGCACAGCCTGAAATTTTGGCTATGAGATACAATCGTCACGAAAGACCTGTTCTTTTCTCCTTCTGCCTTCCTCCCCCCCAACATGGCTTCAGAGTAATTTTAATACCTGCAATTTTCTCTGATTCCACATAGCATTGGGGAACATCTGCAATTAGGCTCAACACCATATGGAATAGGCTTGGTCTCATATTATGTTTCAGTCTGAAACATGTTGTGTGTGTTTAGTGTTTCATGAAGTTAGCAAGAGTTTTGTAACCATTCCCATGCAGGTTAGTCTATGCTTGGAACAAGTGGACAATGCGGATTTTGCATTATAAGCGCTCAAGCCAGAAGGCACAAGGGACTTCTGCTAAAGCAGCCGAAACCTGGCTGTTCTGAGACTCACTTTTGAGATTTGGGTCTCATTCTGCTTAAAAACTTGAGTGATGGTAACAACCCTTCATATCTGAAGCCAAACTGTTGTTGCATAACTAGGGTAAAACACTAAAGCACGGACGGAGACCAAGCTGAAATCCTAGGGATATACCTTAGGTTTCCATTGTAACCTAGAAGTCCAACCCTTTGCATTCCAAATGCCTTTTTTTAATCTATGTTGTTCACCAAATTGTACTTTGTATGAACATGAAGTGGCCAGATACGCTGATTTTTTCTAAATTTGCTTAGTGGCTTGCGACTTTGCATTCCCAACCACAGGCACGCTTCAGACGACTGAGTTTCAGAACTGCTAAAAGTCAAGTCTATTTCGAATGCCTCCAGATAGATGCAGAAAATTGCAATGCCCTCCGAATCACTAAACACTCCAAACCACTTAAATATACCTATGTATTTTGGCAATGTTAAAGAATAGCTGGTAGAAATATGAAGTAGACAGGCAGGTTATACCAATGGAGAGTGAATGATGTTCTAAAATAAGACTTTAAACATTTAAAAACCAAAGGGTGATAAAATATTTAACTCATGGTATGCAACACTACCAATTTTGTTACTAGAGAAAAAAAAATAACCATCCTTAAAACATGACAGTTTTACAAAGAACAGTGGCCAATTGTCCCTCCTTCCCTGCTCTCTGTCCCACCACTGAAAGCATCCATCACTGTGGAGATCTTGTGAGTTCACAGCCTCCCTGGAGGGGTTCCTATTTAAGACAAGGTGTGCACAGGCTGCATACCGGAGCCAGGAGAAAAATCAGCACTGGCTTTGCCCTTTCTGAGCAATCCCTTTTCCTTTTTCTCTTTTGCTGCATGGATTCTGAATGGTATTACACTGTGCATGTCTGCTGAAATCCTAATCAAAACTTATTGTGCATGAAATTCACTTGTAACATATTAGGTGCCCAACCGGACATGCAACTAGATTCTTTGCCTGCACATCCTATGGAAAAAAGCCTGCAGTCTGAGGAAGATTTTGTTCAATTTTGATGACTTCCATCAAAAAAAGATTGTGTCTCTTACAGTGGTGGATGACAGCAAACTGCCCTCCATCACCATCAATCCTTTATTTTCTTGTGCTCCAGTTCGTGCCCAGCTGCTGCAGCTGACATTCTGTAGTCTGATAACTGCCAGCTGCCAGTTAAAAGACTGCTTTTAGGATTGGTTTCTAATAGGAACTGGAGTCTTTACTTTCTGCTCCTGCTGCAAGGGTACTGCAGAGTGTTAGGAAAAAAAGGTGAAGCTGGCTTTTCCCATTTTATTAGACTATGACCCACAGAGCTCCCTGGAGAGTTACTTGAACGTTGTATTTTATCATCCAGACAAAACTTTCTTTTACATTTTGATTGTTTGTCCATTGGTTGTGTTGTGTTCACTAATTGCTAGTCACTGCAGTGCCGCAGGGTCAGGTTGTACTCTTGACACATAGGAAATAATCCTTGAGGATTCTCCTTAAAATCAATGTAACACTCAAGGGAACTAGAGGTAGGCACTGGAGAACCAAATAATTGCCTTTAACGGGTGCGCTTAAAACTTCTCAAGCCTTATCTAGGGGAGAGGTATGGAAGCTCTGATGTCTCCATATCTTCTTTAGTGTTGAAAACTGGTTCAGAGTTTTTAGTGTGCTCCCCTTGAAGTCCCCTGTGCACCATGGTCACAGGTGTTACATCCCTTTTTATCAGTACTCTTCTCAAACTGCATGGCATTGCAGCCTTCTGGCCTAGAAGCACTGTTACTGTGAACAGCACATGGAAATGATAGAGAGAGGAAATACATTTTTAATTTTGCTACTTATTCTCTGCTTACTATCATGGTACTAATTTGCCAAAACATCATATCCAAATGCATGTAAATTCTTCCCCGTTCCCCACAGTTCTGAACAATGATTTAGACCTTGTAGTGTTGCTGTCTCGTCTCAGAGAAGGTCTTTGGGTTTCACAGGTTTTCTTTTCTCTCAGGGGTAATATTCTGAAGGCTGGCAAGAGCAGAAGGACCTGCCAATTGGAAAGAATGACAAGAAGAGGGAGAAAAGCACATTCATTTAAAAGAAATGCTAGATGAGGGAACAAAGGGATAGGGACTGTGATGCATTTCACAAGGCTACCTGGATGTCTTCAGCAGAAATGACTGAACACACAAGGAAGGATAAACTGTGCTGCATCTTGAGAAGTGTTATAGAGTGGTGTGTGCTGGAGAGATGGTCTCACAGCAAATTCTACCTGATCTCTCCGAAGCCTTCCCAGCGACTGGCACATGCTCATCTGCATCTGCTCTGCTCTGCCTGAGAGCATGCAGGCTGTGCTGTTGCTCTGAATAAGTGCAAATATAAACAGAAGCATGCAAACAACAAGATGGTGAAAATGCATATCCAACACTGCAGAAATATTGTCCTGGGGGATTATTACTGTGCTTTTCTCAAAGTAGGGACTTGGTCTGAATTTAAAAAAATGCCTGTTGAAGTAGAACTACTCAAATCTGAATAATTATAATGACAGATGATAAATCTGTGTGGAAATTTGAACACATAAAAATATATTGTAAGGTATGTGTTTGATTGGCTTCTCTCCAACTAACACGACGTTCCTAGCATTCACTTAAGATTATTGTTCTCTGAATGTGTCTCTCTCTTTTTTTTATTATGAGGTTCCTTTTCCATAATCTTTGCTATCAAAAAGTTAAATGCCCAATTTAAGCAAGTCATCAGTCTCCTAAAGTCTTTTTTAAGTTGGTAAAGATATCATCCTCTAAAGATGCCTTAATCCCACCTGTTTCACACAGGGGCCTTGAATGGCTAGGCTACAATAGATGTCAGATTTTCAGATAGTAAAATTGGAAGAGAATGCTACTCTCATTTTGCTCAGATATATGTATTCCTCTTATTGTGTTATGCAGCATTGTCACTAATCTGTTGGGGTTCTTTGTGATTTAGTCTCTTCTGGGACATCTAGTCTATCTGCAAACATGGGATTCGGGGTGATACTGCTGAATGTCTAACCAAAATAATAAACTTGTTCCAAAGGAAAGAGAACTTTCCAGGAAAAGAAAAGGTTCACGTACATCACTGTACTGCAGCTACTTTCTGTGTTTTCTTGGTCCACATGCCTATTCACAGAATGGCAGAAGCACAGAATGGCTGGGGGACGAAGGCACCTCTGGAGGTCATCTAGTCGGCCCCCCCACCTCAAAGCAGGGTTAAAAAGAGCAAGTTGTTCAGTCTCTTCTCCAGTCAGGTTTTGAATATCTTCGGCCTTTATGGAGAAAATAAATACTTTCTTCAAGGATATATACATTACTGGAATGCCATCTGAGTTGATAATGACCAAATTGTTCCCACCGACCCTTTTGACACAGTGAAATTATCTGTTGTCTTCCCTGCTAAATTTATGTAGGGCAGCACCTTCATTTAACGCTGTATTCAGTGGCAGGGGCACACTTAAAATGCTGTTAATTAATATATCAGGCTGTCCTGGTTTTGGCTGGGATGGAGTTAATTTTCTTCATAGTAGCTGGTATGGGGCTATGTTTTGGATTTGTGCTGTAAACAGTACTGATAACACAGAGATGTTTTCGGTATTGCTGAGCAGTGCTTACACAGAGTCAAGGCCTTTTCTGCTTCTCACACCACCCCACCAGCGAGGAGGCTGGGGGTGCACAAGAAGGTAGGAGACAGTTGACAGTCTCAGACAGCTGACCCCAACTGACCAAAGGCATATGCCATACCATATGACGTTATGCTCATCATATAAAGCTGGGTGAAGAAGAAGGGGTGGACGTTCAGAATGATAGTGTTTGTCTTTCTAAGTAACTGTTAGGCATGATGGAGCCCTGCTTTCCTGGAGATGGCTGAGCACCTGCCTGCTGATGGGAAGTAGTGAATGAATTCCTTGTTTTGCTTTGCTTGTGTGTGTGGATTTTGCTTTACCTGTTAGACTGTCTTTATCTCAGCCCACAAGTTTTCTCATTTTCTGGTAGTTTATTATACAGTGGGGCCTCTTAAGCACACGTCACCTCCTCCTGTGGCAATATTCTGAAATCTTTGCCTTCTGGCCAGTCCATGATCACTTCCAAGATTCCGGGGCGACTGGGGTTTTCTATTCAAGCCTGTTGTATGATCATGTGTTAAACCATGACACAGGCACTGAGCAGATCTTTGCCTATCAGCTGCAGCTACCTGCTATGTTATGTTTGGATTTTGGAATTCATTTAGAGCTCATGTCATGAAAGATATTAGAGCATCCAAACCAAAATTAACTTTTATTTAACAGCATTTACGGTGACGTTCCAAAGTTGTATGAAAAATTAAGAAATACATCTTATTTATCCATGTGCTAGGAAAAGTAATTATATTAATTGCATATTGTATACATTATCAGTTATAATTTAGGAAAGAATGGTTTGGGTGTGTGTGTGTATGCACATTCTCACACAATGAAATTTCATTTACGTAATATCCACACCACGAAACATAACTTATACCAATTTATTTTTTAAATTTATCTATCCTGCTTCAAAGTAAGGTTACTAATAAAGTGAGGCTACTAATATTACAGCACTATAATAAAACATAACAAATACAAGAACATGTCTTCCTTGTTCATAAACACCAATTAGAAACCTCCTTACTGGTATTGGGCCCAAGATGTCCCAGATAATTCATAAGGGATACCATATGGAATTCTTCTTTTGTTTAAACAAATATTTGGATCCAAATGTACATTGGTGTAATTTTGTTATGAAATATTGGCAGAAATTTAAAAGGACTTTGTAAACTTGCTGAAATCAGATGTTGCATTTTACTTTAGTAGAAGGCACACCGAAGTATCACATACTGTGGAGGGGAATGGGGTGGCATGGGAGGAGGGTCAGACTTCTGAATCCAGTCCCAGAGCTGAAGAAGCAATCATATATTGGTCTTAGGGAGAAATTGGTTTGCATGTCTGCCTTCTGGAAGCCCCTCTTGCAGCAGTCCAGCTGATTTGAGTGTGCTAGCTCATAACATCATAACGTACTTCAAACAATCCCTGTCAAATTGTAAAACGTTGTAAATATACCTAGATACATAGAAGGAGCAGTACCCTCTCATCATGACCCTTAAAATAGATCTGAGCATTTACACCAGTGCTATTTAATCAGCAGTGCAATATGAATTGAAATGCAGCTTGCCATTTCCGCACTAGGATTGCTATTTGTTCCTTTCAAAATCTCTTCAGTTACTTCAAGGGTTATCTTGGCGATCCACAGAAATAGTTGTCTACTTGAGAAGGCCTCCTACATTGCCAAGAGAGAGACACACATAGTAAACAAACCACCTTGTTTAATTTAGGCAGTAAGAATAGGGTGAATTCTCATGAAGAGATGTCTTGCATCTTAACGAAGGATCAATCTAACTTTTAGATGCCAAAAGCGAGCTGATATGCATCACAACTCTATAAAATAGATTAGCAGATGAAATATTATGCTTCTTTCCTATTGATCATGATCACACAATTTGATCAATACAGAAAAGATGCACATTTGTTTTCAAACTATGTGTTTGAGCAGAGCCAGTAATCCATAAATGACATGTAATAATCACAACTGAATTTAGAAATGACAGCTAAGGTTGCGTTCCTCCCAAACTTGCTGTGCAGTTGAACACTCTAATCTGTATGGCCATCACAGCACGGGACCAGCAAGGACCTCAAGAGAGCCTCAGTGGGTTCCTTTGCCCTACGGCAAGGGTGACTGGGTCTTGATCATTCTTGTCAGGTGTTTGTCTAAGCAGTTCCCAAGGAGCTCTAGTGCCAGAGCCTCAACAGCTTCCCCAGGCTGATCTATTCCAGTGCTACACTACACTTACCATCAGAAAAACTCTGCTAGTATCAAATCTAAATCTGCATCTTAATTCAAACCAATTACTTCTTGCACTATCCACCACTGTTACAGTCAATTATTTTATTTCACCTTTCAGCAGCCTTTTACATATTTGAACAACATTGCATGCCTCTTCAGAGTGCTTTAATTTAGATGACCTTTCAACCTTTCTTTATAGATTATGATTTCCTGACTTCTTCATTGCTCTCCTAAGGATTCTGCTCAGTCTGTCCACATCTTTCTTGAAGAACAATGCCTGAAACTAGAGAAAGTGGAGTCCTTATTAGTGATAATCAGAGAGAAGGGATTACTGCAAGTGTTTTGCACGCTGCATTTATTTTATATGTTCCTGTATAATGCCAACTCCTGTTCTAAGCCTGTATATGAAGACTGAAAATTTGAAGACTATAATGCTGATGAAGCTGAAGCCATGCAAAAAGTGGTCTCATTTTTCTGAAACCCTTCATTTTTGTAGTATCAGGAGCTATCTCATTTCAGAAACAAGTTTAGGGTTTAGACTCAGTTGAATATCTGTTCTTTGGTTGTGATTACTTGACAATGAAGTCTAATATATGGGGTTTTTTTCCCTCACAGAGCAGATGAGTCCTAAGTGTTAGTAATTCAAGCATCTCCGCACTGTTCTGCTTGGTATCTTGAACTGTGACCTGGGCTCACTTCCTAAGTGGAAGTGCACTGCTACCATGACTACTGCTGATGTTAGCTGCCAGGCAAGCTTAGCTTTAGTATCTCAGTTATAGTGACAGTAAAAAAGTTCAGAGTCCAAATGTGATGAAGTGTTTACATATAAAGTATGTAAGTGGTTAATATGAAATAAGTATCAAGACAGAAGCCCTGCAACTGGACCTTGCAGCTGTCACTGTTTTGTTGACAGTACTTTTGACCTTTGAAGGGTAAAGGAAGAATCTGTTGCAGATCCCCCTCTTTACCAGCTCCTGCCATACCTTCAGATGCTACCCAGACCAGCTCCATCTTCCCCCACAAACACCTAGCTTGGAGCTGCTGTGGCTCTAGCACTCCATAGCCACTGGAGCTTGAAGCTGCTGTTGTTACAGCTACTGCTTCTTCCTGTGCTCGTGAGAGTAGCCATAGTGGCATGTGGTGTTCTCATTGACTAATGAAGCTGGCCAAGACATCCTCCCCTTTTTGTCTGTGCTCACCAACAGAAAATAAAGTTGACAAGCCCATATTTGAAGAGCTTTTTTAAAGCATTGTTACATGCTTTGGTTACTAAAAAACCCCCCTATTATAAATAAATAAACACATGCATGCATATATACATACATAGAACTAATCCCATCCCATTCACTTCTGCAAATCCACATGCTGTTTAGTTATCAGTGAATTACTGGCTTTGACAAAACTAAGCCCAAATCTCTATTTTTAATTGTGTGGATACATACAGATTAATGTATGATATTATGTTTTATATTTGGACTTATAAATGGTGAGAAAAATGTTTAAATGGTTACAGAAGCCTATTTTGTGTAGGTAATGGACTGGATCTAGAAAAACCTGGAGATCTGGAAAAGTGTGTAGATAACATAGAACTTTAGAACTGTTAACTGCATAAGCTGGAGAATAAAATAAATGGATAAGTTTCACTGCTGTTTGCCAAAATTAATATTTTTTGTGAGTTGTCTGTCTGGTGACTAGCTTCTAAGATGACTTCAATATAATCCAGAAATGACAGTCTGCCCTTGAATATGATCAGTAATGGATCTTCATGACCTGTCACTGTACACGTGGTTGTCAGGGTTCTTCTCTTTTAAACTAATACTCTGCCTAGATTAATTCATTAATATTCAGCACACTTTATGAACACAATACCTAAAGTTTGCTTTACATAGTGCCAGGAGGATACTGGGATTTTATTTAACTGAAATAAATTCCTGTTGCAGTAATTATAATTTGGTGTGTCCTTTTCTCCTGAACCTATTTTCCTAAAGAAGAGGAGTAGTTTCAAAACTAGATGTTATTTTACTGTTTAGATAAATTATTTAAAATTGCCTTGAATTTAATTTATGTTTGGAGCTCACTGCAACACATTCATGTTCTAAGGCAACTTTTGTACAACTTTGCTCTGATAATGTACATTTAGCAGAGTTCCAGCTGGCAGCTAGAAACTTTTGAACCCTCAGCAAGATTCAACCTCAATGGAACCTCAGTGGTGTAACATTAGAGTAGTGGAAGTGCAATGCACCCTTTTCCAACTCATTAACAGAGTTCAGAAGGTTTCAACTGAGAGTTCATGTCAGCATTAGAAACTCTAAAATTGCTGTAATGCTGCTTTTCTGCAGGCTCTGTCTGCTGATGAGAAATTTTTTAAGCTTAAAAAAAAAGAAAAATCTAAGTAACCCATGAGGGCCAAGCATCACCATTTAAGGCATACATTTTACCCTTAATGTAGGGAGAGGAACTCTGCTGTGCAAGTGTGGTAGGTCCGCATTCCAGGGGCTTTGGACTCATTGCACAGGCAATATAGAATCAGTCTGTCCATGGGTGTATACTATTGCTCACGTGCAGTAGATAAGATAGAAGGAAGATTTCATCAGATCTGCTGTTTCTGAACTTAGAACTGATGGGAGTCAGCAGTTATTTTTAATAATGAATCTTTTTATCATATGTCATTAATATGGCAAATATAAGGTAAATATAATGTTAATTTACAGAGAGGTCTGAGTATACTTTTTCTTCAAAGGAATATGTCAGAGGGAGAATTCAAGTCCAAGAATTCCAGAGATGCTATTCTTGAACATATCAAAAAAGATGTTAAAATGCATGATACAAAAATCCTTCCTTTTGTTTTCTTGCAAAGACAACAAAAAACCTAAAAACTACCTCAGGTTACAAACAGCAATTGTAAAACATTTAGCAAGGAAAGGCAAGCTTTCTACACTAATGAAAGGCAAAGGTTTTCTTTTACATATACACAGATTCAGAAACCATTCTAATTGCTGTCCTTCCTCCGGTCGGTTCTCATTGTAAAGACCCTGGAGCAGTCGGTACGTAGTCTTAAGGAGAAGACTCAAGTCAGGGGTCTCCTACGAGGTTTTGAAGGGCTCAGAAAATGTTCTGGTGCTGGAGAGTGGAGATTGGGAGGTCACTGGGAATGGCAGACCAGTGAGGAGGCTGTGCTACCTGGCTGGGATGGGTGCCTCCGGGTTTGTGGAGGGGCAGAGTCCCCTCGGGCAGCGCAGATGTGTTTGCTGTTTTCTGCATGACTGACCTCACTTTCCCTTCTTCTTCTCTGCGGACAGGCCAGGCCTGCAGTATGCCTTCCGGTGACATTGGGTGACTTCTTGTCTTTCAAGTTTATGCACTGAGGCAAGGAGAAGAACATAAAGCTTCTTACTCTCAGGTCTTGTGCCCGAACCTGGTGTTTCAGGCTGAATACCATGAAATGTGACTTACTGTTCCTGCAGATAAATAGATAATGTTTCAAAGACTAATGACCTGGGGTTTCTATTTTGTTTTGGTTTGTTTTTTTAAAGTTTCTGAGGGATCTTAAATTAATTTTCAGTCAGGATTATCTGGGACATTTAAAATAGTGACCAGACTGTACTAATTGCAACTTAAATGAAATAATTGATGTTTCAGAATATAAACATCTAAAAGAATGCATTCCTGTTCAAGGTATTCTTCTAGTTTTATCTTTCTCCCAAAGGAAGATACTGAAGGAAAAAGAAAAGATCTCCTTTCCTATGTGAGCTGAAATATTGGTATCTTTTTTTCTAAAGTGTTCTTTTAGCTTTCAGGGGTATGGTAGCCATGGCAAGTAATCTTCTCTTTTATCCTTCAGTAGCCTCTGACTAACACGTGTGTCCCAGAGTGGTGTCTCGGTTTTGCTGTCACAGTTGCTGATGGCAGAGAGAGTCAGTTTTTAACAGCACTACTGTATAAACATTTACCATAGATTAACATAAACGTAGGTTATTAACGATTTTACCACTTGATAGGGCTTGAAGTGAAAGGGAGCCTTTTCTGTGGACTGCTTCTACCGCTCATTTTCCCAGAAATCCAAACACTGTGAGACAAAAATTAAGTCTAAGATTTCTTGTGGCACTGGAGACTCAAGCTACAGCGTAACAACCTGTCCTCTTTTTTTCCTACCTGCCATCAGAACAATACTTATTGTTTTCTGCTGTAGGGCTGAACTCTGACATAAGGCTCAAAACAGCGCATGTAGGTATAATTGCAAAATTGAAAATGTGACAGATGAAAGGCTAGTTGCACTGTGGTTGCATGCCCTCTAGCTGATGAATTTGACCATTTTGTCTCATGTTCACACCAGTCCCTCCCTGCAGAGATTTAAATTTGCACCTTTCAGGATGACTTAACTACCATGTTATCCTGTACTGTGTGTGCAACACCTTTTACTGACTCTCTTCCACCTTGTAGAGGCCAAATGTTCTCTAAGACAATAAAAAAAGAGTAAATACAACTTGGTTAGGGTACATTTCTGAGAAAAGAGAAACCTTGATTCCAGCTTCTGCTCTGAATCAAAACATGGATTTGAGCCAAGATTTGTCACCTTCCAGGAAAGTGCTTTAATACTGAGTCATTTTCCTTCTCACTGGCTTAATGAATATTTAAGTAGTCCATGCAAAATGGAACAGAATCAGTGGGAGATACTGTGAACAAACCTCTCTAGAATACCTTACAATATTGTAGCTAGGTTGTTTTTGAGGAGACATGGCTTCAGATCCTCACAGGGAAAAGAAAAAATTGCATCTGCCTCCTATAATTTGGGTGAATATGTTTTTGTTTCCTTAGCTTTTTTTTGCCTTTTTTTTTTTCCCCTAAGTGCTACCAAATAAAATATTTGGAATATAGGGAAACAAGTAAATGGATATTTTGAAGTTAATTATTTGGACATTTAAAAACATCTAATGTGAAATTCAACCCAATTTTGCAACTAGTTCAGCTATTCTGAAAATGTTGGGTTGTTTGGGGATTTTTTTCATATAAATAATCTGCTTTGAAAAAAAAGATGCTCTCTAACCAAAAGGGCTGCTCAGGTCTCATGGAAAAATGCAATGTGCATTCTCTTGCCACTGCTACAGAAGAGAACTTTTATCTTCACCCACCTGAAGGACAGGAACGAAGCAGTAGGATGGTTGATGTGGTTTCCTTAAAGGGACATGTCGGTTCATGAGGTATTAGATTATACACAGAAAGATGATTTTTGTAACACTTGTACATGGCAGTTGAGCTCATTTTTCCTAAAGGGTCTGCAAGGATGAAGCAGCTTGAGCTTCCTGGGCAGCTTAAGCTGACATAAGGCTGCACTGAGGCTGAACAAGCAGTCTCATCCTCTTCTAGTCCTGGCATGGTGTTCCTACCCTGTCTCTGTCATTAGTCATCTGACAAAAGTAGTCTGAATATGACTGACTCACTGGTCTGAGAGAAAAACAGGTGTTTTCTTTTTTCTTTTTCCTCTGGGCTAGTTCCATGTTGGTTTGCCAGTCTCATCCACTCCAAGGCTGCATAATTCCTAGAGCTTTTTGGCAGATTTGCTGTCTTAGACTAGCTTCAGCCAGACATAAAGCTAGAAGGGGAGGGATAAAAGAAAAAGTCCTTTTTGAGAAATGAATGGATGCCAAGAATGGACAGTTGATGCTGGTAGAATTGCACAATGAGGCAGGGGCAGAGTTACCTGTTTCCTCCGTGCATCGGTCTGTGAAGGTCTCCAAAGAAGGCAACACATTCCCTTGTTTTTGTCATAACTATGTGACTTGTTGTGTTTGTATAGACCTCAAGTCAGAATAAAAGTAGACATTATTATCCTTTCCTAGCGACAAGTCAGTATATTTGTTTAAGTGTTGCAGTTCTGCCTGAGTATCTTTTATTAAAAAAATGTGGAAATACATTCTCCAAACCCCTGGGATAAGCTGACAAATAGCGAGTTTGCTTTTCAAATCCCTGTTCACCATAGTGGAGTCATTCAGGCTTTCTCTTCATAACAGGTAGATCCTGCAGGGACACCTATAAAAGAGCCAAACTTAGTTTATAACCTTGCATAATTAATGTGATTCATTACAATGCTTCTATTAGGATTCATAGTTTTTGCGGCTGATGTGTCTTCACAAATATAAATGTAATGTTTCCGTGTCTCTGTCCACATATTTTTAGAGCTTAATCAATGATGAATGATGTTAGATGTATAATATTGCTATTTCTTAAATTATTAATATATTATTTTTCACATTCATCCAGTACTTTTTGTACTCAAACTTTAACATTATACCTAAACAATAGCAACTGTTGCTATGGTGTCGTTCTTGCTTATAGAAGGACATTGTCAACCATAAACTGTATTTTTAACCTTCTCAGCTACTAAGGAGAAAACACCTCCTCCCTTTCTTGGTGTGTGCAAATGTGTTGTCTCTTGATGGATATTGTTAATTTGATTTTTAGGGCTAGAGTAGTTCCAGAACTGATGAATATATTTGCATAAAAATTCAGTCTTGTGCCTGTCATGGATGCGCTGTGTTCATTATTAAAATAATGAGTTCTGGAGGAATCACTCAGTGTTAAAGAATCTCTCCCTATACACTTTCTGCCATGTTTATTTGTTATTTGTATTCTGGTGGCAGGCACAACAAGCTGGATGCTGGCTACACATTCAGCATGAGTCTGTCTGTAAAGGAACAGAGCTCACAATCAGACTCCTACCTCCCCAGCACAGAGAATTTCCAGTATTTGGACAGTCATTTCAGAGTCAATGTTTTGATTTAAAATATCAAACTAACAAAATGCTCTTTGAAACAGAAGGTGATGAACATATTCCGCAAATGTTAACCTTAAGAAAAAAATATTCCCAGTTTTTACTAGCTCTTCTCGTGTTCTTCTTGAAGACTTCATTTTGTAGAAAAGACAAGTGTTACAATGAAATCTTTGACCTAGCGAAGTTTTTTGTTTTCTTAATATGGTAAGTGTCCTTTTTCAATGCATTCAATCATAAAATAGGTTGTCATCTAAAACATCAAAATAACTACCATATTTTTGGACTTCATACACCAGATTATAAGGGCAATGGGAAAAAACCTGAACAGAAGGGGTTTACTAGTTAATAAAGCTTGGGGCCAGATTGAACTGTTAGTCATATGAGCATAAATCTGGAGTTATGCTCTCAAGAGCAATCAGATTACTCCAGATTTATGCTTGGCTACCTGAGATCAGCATCTGGCCAAGGATTTTTTTCTGTAAGTACGTTTTTGTAATTAGCACTGTCAGTAAAAAGAAATATTGAAAAAGAAAATGTCAGGCTGTCCAGGTTTTGATAAATACCTTGAACAACTAAACCTTGTTATCAGGCATTCTTTATTTTGAATTAAAGGGGACAGAGACCCATGGCAGACTCCAGTCTGCATTTGATTTTCTTTCAGGCTATATCATAAATACTGAAACAGTAATTTAAAATAATGCCTACTGTTGAACTAGAACCTTCCACCCTCCTTTCCTAGTCAAGATATTTTCCTATACAGAAAAGGTGGAGCAGCAGTTGTACAAAGATTAACATACAGAGAGGCTAGAGACACACCTTTTCTATAGCAAGCCATTTTGTATTAATAGTTTTTACTGGACTAATCTAGTAATATATCTATAGCATCATGTCTGAAATGATTTCTTTAATCCATAAAAATTTCCTTAACACATAAAAATAATTTCTTTAGTACATAAAAAATAGGGTAATTTTCTTGTTATGTTTCCAGATCCTCTCTATGTGATCATTTATATTCCACTGTTTGTAATGAAAATCCTCACTTCTGGATTCTCATACCAACCAACTCATATTTGCATCTGCACTTTTAGTTGGACAAAACTTTTGTTTCCTCAAGCTGACAAATGTTTCCATGGTCTCTTTATTTTCTCATTGATGTTAGAATTTGTGTTCAATTAGTCTCTGTTTCAGGAATTAACTACAGTCTTGCTGCGATTTTCTTCTTAATACAAACATTCTGTTTCCTAACAAGTCTGAGCTCTCTCAAAGGTATTGTATTTCTTCTTTTAGGCTATACTTCATTTATTTTTTCACTATTGTAACTTGATTTTCATAACCACATGCCTTTCTTATTGTTTTTGCAGTCTGAATAGCAAACAAGGACTCTCCAGTCAGTCATGTTATTTTTGTTTCTCTTTCTTAATACACAAAGAGGGGAAAGAAATCCTTCTCTTGTCTAGACTTCCTCATCTAGAAAGACAAATTTTAAAAAATGCTTCTTATACGGGAAATATTTCCACACTATAGAAATTACCTTGTGGAAACTGATAATTCATAGCAAATTCATGACAAAATATTTATTTGCAAAAATTCCTAGTATATGCTGGATGCATCTCTAAAAAGGGACAGTTCATGGTCCTTGAAGGTCTGATTCAGGTGACTGATCATAAAGTGGATCTTTAAGAGGTGTTTGTAAATGACCAGTTAAGGAACCTTGGGAATCTTCTCAGGGAAATTACCACACCTCCTTGAGGACTGCCAAAGAAGTCATGGAAGGAAGTAGATAGGAAAGTGCCTAGTTTCAAATGTGCTTCAGAATAAAATTTAAGTAAAGACTAAAATGTTGGTTCATATCTAAAACAAAAGAGGAGGTAAAGAGGAAAATTATTAAGAAAGGGTTCTGATGTTTGGCTTTGGAAAGGGACCTGGAGACTGCAGTGAGAGTAGCTTCAGTAGAGCAGAAAAATTGGAAGCCAAGCTGGAAGGTAACCAGCTGCAGAAGAGGAAGCTGCTGCGTTTGTTGTAGGCGGTACATCACATGATTTTAGAGACCAGGGGAAAAGCTGGAATGGAACCAGTGTTTGAGAAAGGAGTTAGAAAGGAGTACAGAAACTAGGGAACTTCCTGAAAGAAATTTCTGAATTTTCTGAAAACAAAGAAGGAAATATTGGACAGTGAGAGGCTGAGAAGAAAGGTGTCAGATGGGAGCAATGCAGAAGCGATAGAAGGAAAGAGGTGGAACCGATGACTGGGGCAGAAGAAAGGGTTAAATATCTAGTGTAGAGCTGAAAACTACTAAAAACTGCACAGCCCTGCCAGAGCATGTCTGAAACATATGGTGTTCCCAACAACTCAAGTTTAAGGAGCAGCTCCTTAGGTTTGCCAGTTTACACTAAGAGGATCAGCTCTGAGGTTTATTGTTATCATAATGACAGAGGTTTTTAAGAGTCAGTGTTTCTGTTAAAGATACAATCACAGAGGAATTAATTAGCTCTGACAGAAGTCAGTTTGACAGTGGTACTCAAGAGAATATGATAGTCAAAAGGGAAACAATGACAACAGACACAACAAGATTATTCCTTTTGCAAAGCATTAGAAAAACTTGTTCATTGGCACATACAATGAATCAGGAAATCTTCAACATCTTGGGTGTAAAAGCTAAGCGTATAATACGTCATTGCCATGCTGAGCAAAACTTGAATTTTTTAATAGTCTGTTCACAACAAGGTGGATTAATGATTGGCAGAGAAACAAGGAACACAGAAAAATAATTCAGAGAATTAAAGGATCAAATCGATTTGGCTCTGGTGAGGTAAACAAATAATTTAAAATTTGAAGGGGAAAAGGAGGTTAAGAAATAAGGACAAACTCAAACATTAACTTGGAGCAAATCTAGCAAAATATGTTCCTTCTTTCCTTGTTTTTTCTCTCTTCAACTTGTAATTCGATTGAAGGAGACTTCAAAGTTTAATTTACTTTGGTTTTCTAAGCCCAATCAAGGATGCTATACAAGTGAAAGCTTTTTCATATGGGGTTGTTTTGTATCTACAATGATTGTTTCTATACATGTGATGACTGAATTACAGTGTATGTGCAGTGCACCTATAAGTGCAATTGGAATTTCCTATATATGTAATAATTGCACTCAGAAAGTCAGCCCCAAGTAGTCTCAATTGATCACAGCACAAAACAGATGACTGTAAATGATATTGAAGTTAAAAAGCCATATGGTTACATTGTGCTCTGTTTTCAGATGGTTTGGAATTCATGTAGGGAAGAGACATGTAGTAGATCTTCAAGTATGAGATGATGTGGAGCCCACTGTAGATGCATATCCCTTTTAACAGCAATATGGCTTGCACAATTCATGTCCTCAAGCTTCTCTCATTGAACAACACAGGAGAGCTTTGCCCTGCCATCTTAATGCCTGTCATGGGAAAATTACACTGGAGAGCCATTGATATTTCTTATCTTTCTGTTGAGAGATCTGCTTTCCTATCATTACTTCTTTACACCATTAGTTTGAACCTTACAAAAATTGTACAGTTCTGCTTTTGTTTCTGTGCTATCAAGAGACTTCTAGGCAAACTGAATACCTTCTAATTTAAAACTCTCAGTGCTTTGCAGTGGAGTTATTCTGTTAACTGATCATCTCAGCTGCAGTGTGTTGGGGAGGGCTGCACCTACTACATTATGGGTGACCTGTTGTCCTTAGGGTCTACGTCTTGAAACAAGCATCTTAGTTCTGTTTTGTGCAAATGATGAGCTGCCTCTGACTCTGAGCTTTCATGTGTCATCAGTGCAATCTCGGTGAGTCTGATCCCTGCCACAGGATGTGCCGTGCCAACATAGATAACAAAAGTGTCCCAGAAGAACAAGCCAGCAACCAGGTAGATAACCAATAATCCAAGTAGCAGGGAGTGATATTCAGGGAAAAGACATTCAGTACACAGAACAAAATGACTCCAAGTAAAGGCTGGAGTCATCTCCTATACAGAATGATCAAAACACTCTCAGCGGGAAGTCCTCTAAGCCTCTCGGGGGTGGCAGCAAGGGCAGGATATGCAGGTGGTGCTGAGAGGGTGCCTTGGTTCTCACCAGGATGCCAGAGCTAATAATATGTATATTGTTATACAGCAGATAGGAACATTGGTCTCAGCTGTAGATTTAACAGTGATTATGAAACCTGGCTTTGTTTCTGATAGGTATTTCTGTTCCCAGGAATATTAATTCTTCTTGTACATTCTTCCTTAGCTGCTATTAGTAGCAAACTATCTTTTTTTGGCTTAGGAAAGAATGAAGTTCTTCCTAAACGTGTGTTGACTTGTGCTTTATGTTACAGTAGATTTTTGGAGGATTTCTCTATAACATAATGCAGAACTATTTGAATGTGAATCTGATTTTTTCCAAGTTTGGGAGTATTTGGATCTCAGTTCAGCATAACTACTTAGTGAAACACTGGATGACAGAAAGTTACTAAAATCAGACTGTTGCGTTTTTTTCTAAAACTATCACAGATCAAATTACAAGTTATGAGTGGGAAGGAGGGAAGAGGGAAAAGAAAAACAGAATTATGATATTAGACCTGTGAAGAAAGTGGAGCATTTCTGACAGAGAAAGTGGAGGAAGTTTAGAGACAAGTTAATGTGAAAAAAAAAGAAAAGATGATTATTGGATGTTAGTTTCTCTCTCAGTAAGTGCTTTAGTTGGTCAAAAAAATGGTTTGCAGATAGAGGCTGTTAAAAAGATTGGTAATACTGATCATAAAAAAAGAATATCTCAGATATAAACAGCGGCTTTGGTCCAAAAATCAAATTGAAAATTAAATTATAGAAAACAGTAATACAGCAAGATAATTGCCAATATGTTCAAATGAGATAGCAGATAAGAGAAAATTATTTGGTAAGAAAATGACAATAGTATATAGAAAAACACTTTTTAAAAAGTCACTATTTTTATTGTCTATGGGGAATAAAGCAGTCTTTTAAGAAAATTATCAGATTTTCTGGCATAAGAATTAAATAATGGCTAGATAACAAAGAGCTTGCATAAAGACTTATTTAAAATCCTACTGCATAGAGAAAAAGCCTAAATATATTACTGTCATCCACAAAGCTAAAAAATTTTATTTGCCTCTAATTTATGTCAAGATGCCTTTATTGTTTTTAGCATACTTTTTCCTTACAATACTTGGAAGCAGATACACACAAGAAGACAGGAACTCTTACGGACAGAGCTCAGGACAGGATTGAGCTCAGACCTGGTGAAGGCATGGTGAAGGTCCTGGCTACAGCAGTCTGAAGCCATGTGGCTGGGATGGGCTGCTTCCCTACATGGACCAACACATCTGAAGGCAATGGAGTTGCCCCACCCTGCTGTAGCCACAGCTTGTAGCTTTAGCCTGTGCAATAGGATTCACTCCTTCCCCTTTACTTTGTAGCACTTGCACCACCAGGATGGTGCCAGGGCTACAACTAGAGACTGGAGGTTAGAGCTGAAAAAGCAGGGGCAAAGAAAGGCCCTATAACTCCCTGCCACTGTAAATCTGCCTGTGACACCATAGCCAGGTGAGATTAAGACACCTGAAATTAAGCGTCTACATGGGTGCTATGTGTCTAAGCTCCTTTTGTAGTCAGTGGAGACCCAGCCAACATTCAGCAGAATGTCTGCCTAGGCTTTGTCGGCTGCAATGAGATTTCACTGTACGGACTGTAACATGCAATAGCCTGAACACAGGGTCTTCTAGGATTGTGTTGGATGCTTTGCGTAACCCTCCCTCAGTGTGTCAACTTGTTCAAGTAAGTTTTAATGCATGTAAGCAAAGTACACACTGCTTAAAAGTGTAAAACAGTTTTTTATGGTCAAATGTGTGCAATAGATAGTTGTGACTAATGCCTTCCTAGGCTAAGCATTACTATGCTTTCCTTTTCTACTAAGCTAGCAATGAGTCTTTGCTAACCAGCAATCATAAGTCAGTAAGGGAAGAGTGGGCCTCTGCTGTTTCCTGAATGGACTGATTCTTCTTGTTTCTGTGTTGCCACCTTCTGACTTCCAGCTGTTTCACTAAAGCTTCTATATATTTTCCTGTTCACATTTTTTCTCTTGAGTTGTGGTCTATGCACATTCTCACAGTTCTTCCTTATAACTTAGCAATACCCTCAGAAGTCTGAGCTGATCTTATGCAGTGGCACTATGTCAAAACTAGACCTGAGGAGCAGGTAGACAGACAGCTGAGGAGATAGGTAGGAGGAAGAAAACACCTAGGTGACCCAGGATATCCACAAAAGGCAAGCAGATATGGCACTGGTCCTATGGGGAATTGCACCCTCTGGAGTGGAAGCTGAAGGCCAGGCAGGACATTGGACATGGCTTTAGATGTCAGGTTGGAGGCAAATGAATCAAGTCCTACATAAGGTAGATGTAAATGCCTAGTGCACCTGTAGACACCTACATGTGGATGCTTAAATGTAGGAATCTTAATCTTGAACTGAATCTTGCCCTAGCTGCTTACCTTGGAACAGCTACTAAGATGCTCAATAGCATAAATTGAGTGAGATGTATTCAAGTCATAGAGACTAAGATTATGATTCTGCTGTGAAGAGCCTATAATCCAAAACCATTAGCTCAATCCAAATGCACCACTTCTTGTCTGTCACATTAGACACTGCTTTACTTAATGTGTGTCAGACGCTGCCTATTTCATTTACTCTGGACACGCTAGCTATATGTGTGTTGAACTAGCATTTGCACAGACTGTCTAGGATAATGTGGAGTCATTCCACTCTAGGCACTGTAAGATGATTTGCCTTCTCCTTCTGACTCTAGCAGCTGTTGTCTTCCACAGCTCTGGCTTTGTGGTTTTAACTTGTCAAAAAATATTTTCTTTTTTTTTTTTTGAAAGACTGTCTCCTTAATGTAAGACTACCATTTATGATGCTTGCAGATGGCAGTAGGTTCTCCAGGCACTAAAAATCCATACCCAATAAGATGCCGGGTGTAATGAATGTAGACAAAGCATGCAAGATAGACAAGGTGGATGTGGTAATTGTGTTTTCATCCCAAATATAAAAAGTGGTTTTTGAGCATAAAACTAGATGAATACTGTGGGTCCCTATGACTGTGAATAGAAGAATATTCACAGGGAACATGTTGCACTTATGCATTAAGGCTCAATGCATCTTTGTACCGAGTTGGGAGGAGACTCAGTACAAACCAATATATATTGAGCTTGACTAGTTTTATGGACTGCATTGCATCAGGGTTGATTTTTTTTCTAAATAAAACATAAATTTAAATGTAACTCTGTGTTTGCTAGCTCGAGGACCTGAGGTGAGCCTTTTTAATTCTTTTGTATAAATTGCTTGGATACTTAATAAAACACTCTGGCATAGCTACAGCTTCCCATTTCTTGCAGTTGAATGGACGACAGCGAGTACTTAAACAAAACTGCAGGGCTTCTTATGCTTACAAATGTGTAAAAAACAATTCAGAGCCCTGGCATTAGTTCTGATGACTGTTAACAAGAAGTAAATGGAATTTTACACTCTCAGATAAGGTACAATATGAAAAAATTACAAACCAAACCAAAACTGAAGTATTTACAAAATGTTCAGGAAGATTTAGTGGTACAAGCATCAGTTGCCTGAAAAGTTCTTCTTGGTTTTGTTCCTCTCTAGTCTTTACTTTCATCTGCACAGGAAACAACAGTGCAGGGGCTGTTTGTCTGTAAATGATGCTTTGTTAGCATTATGTGTGTTCATGCTTATACTGAGTTCAGCACAGAGATGTGCTGTGAGTGTAGAGTCCATTTGGGGATTTTGGGGGTCTGAGCTTGTGCTTCATGAGTTTTCAGTAGTGCTTGCTTGGTATTGTCTGTTGTATCATACTAGCAATGGTATAATAGCTTTGATTTTTGTTTGCAAGAAGTCCTATAGGCTGTGGCCACTTGGCTTGCATATTTAGACATATTTTTCCTTTATATACCTTATGCTGTGTTCTAGCAGTGAAACTAATGTTGTGAATCTCATGAAGAAATTGAGTAATTGAGAATACAGTAATGCAAAATACACTTCCACTGTAATATAACTAATTTACAATTTTAGATCCTGGCTGTTATCCAGAAAATCACCACAGCTTGGCAATGAAGTGGAAAATTTGTATTCTCTGTTACTGAAAGTGAGAAAAGTTATTAAGGTTAATTCAAGATCATTTTGGTAACTCAGAAGACAAAATTGTGTTTGTGCCTAAAAACACTGAATTTTTTTGTGGAAACCAATAGTACTAGATTTTGTCAATATTTTTTTCTGTAAAAAATTGATTAATGATCTATGAATACAGTAGAATTTGTTGTTAATTTTTATAAAAAGGTGATCCTCATGTAGTGTATAGAGCACTGCCTTAAATACTGCTAGCACAGAATCTATACAGGGAAATTCAGGTTCCATCATGCAGTCAATAATTCGTAAACCTCCCTGAATTTAAAACCTAGGTCTTCAGAAGGAAGGATATTGTTTTAAAATAACTTTCAGAAAATGCCACGCGATTAATGATATCCTAATGAATATTTATGAGCTAGGGTCTGAAAGGAGATCACTTTAACATGATGCCTCTAATACAGAATAAAAATAGAGTAAATTAAGTATTGGTCATTAGGTCTGAATCTATTTGAAAGGAATCAATTTCTCTGTTACAACAGAGCAATCCATGAATGTGTTCATTTGAATGAATGAAGTTATATTTATGTGTAAGTAAAGTAAGTGAGAGGAAAATTAGTACTTGGTATTAAAGAGGATCCTCAATGTTACAAATGCTTTGAATAGATGGCAGAAAATCCATAGTGATAGCTAAAAACAAGATGAGGTAGCAATGAGAAGTTGGTTATCAGCACAGAAAATCATGAAAATACTAAGCAAGTAGGTTCTCTTCTAGCATTCACACATCAGAGAGTGACAGTCATAGATGCATAACTTTTAACAAAATCCTTTCCTTCCTCCAAAAACCCCTTCCAGTCCAACACCGACTTAAATGACAGCACAAAGCTATGAGTATTTATTTCCTGGAAAAAAGGTATATTTAACTTGTTAATGTTAAAGAAATTTATGTGGACAAGATACTATTGTAATGCAGAGGAAAAGTTCTCAGTAGCTGTAGCCAGGTAAATGAAAGAACAAATGGAAGTGTTTGTAGTAAGCACTGTTAGAGAATTGAGCTACTGTGGTAATCAAAAGTGTTTAGGTGGTACATCTGGAGGGCTGTGTCCGGTTCTGGGCTCCCCAGTACAAGGAGGACACGCACAAATGAAATATGTATCAGATAAATGGACTGAAAGGTGGACTGAAAGTTGGCTGAACTGCTGGGCTCAGAGTGTTGTGATCAGCAGCATGAAGTCCAGATGGAGACCAGTCACTATTGGTGTACCACTGGGTTTGAAACTTGCACCAGTGCTGTTTAACGTCTTCATTAATTATCTGGATGATGGAATCCTCAGCAAGTTTGCAGATGGTACAAAACTGGGAGGAGTAACAGAGTTCAGAGGCACCTCAACAGGCTGGAGAAATTAGCCAGAAGGAGCCTCATGAAGTTCAACAAAGGGAAATGCAAAGTCCTGCACCTGGGGAGGAACACCAATACATGCTGGGGGCCACCCAGCTGGAAAGCAGCTTGATAGAAAAGGACCTGGGAGTCCTGGTGGACAACAAGTTGACCATGAGCCAGCAATGTGCTGCAAAGAAGACAGAGCCAGACTCTTCTCTGTAGGGCCCAGTGACAGGACAAGATGCAATGGGCCAACTTTTCTAATCACTTGTGTGTGGGATCTGTTTGTCATGGTCTTGTGCAGTCTGGCAGCCCTGATGCCATCTGTGACCGAGTCAGAGCAAACTGATTTATTTCTGTGGGAGAAAGAACAGCATAAAAAGAAGGCCACAGGTGTATCCCAGAAGTTAGGACAGCCTGTTAAAAAAATATCACAGCCTGCCACAGTGAGTTCTACATATTATGGAATACAAAGCAATATTGTTTGTATTAGGAATATTGAGAACGTTATGTATATTATGTGTGAACCTTGTTTATTGCTGTGTAATTTTCATAGGAATCAGTTATATCTTTGTGATATTTTTTTCTTTTCAGAGAGCTTTATTGGAAAATGTCAAATAACAGAATGAGAGGTAAACTAGCTGGACATCCCTCAACCATGTTTCTTGAAAAGTCTTGTTGAATTTTATCAGCAGTTTTGGACTTACTACTGTTATTGTTCACTTATATGCTTCTGAAAAATTCCTTTAGGAAACAGTTGAGCGGAAAGTGAGGAACAGAACCAATATAATTTTTATAATAGTAATTACCTAGAATTGACATACTTAGGTTAATACAGTGGTTTTTGTTGTTATTTTTTGATGTGGGTGTTTTAAACTGTGTTCTCTCTTTCTAAATGTGTAGTAACTGGCAAAACAAATAGGTTATTATGAAAAAAATCAGCAGGAATTAATCTAAGTTACCTTAAAAGATACTGTTATCAATGTGTAAAGGTCAGTGCAGAAAACTTCCTATGTTTTAGACAGTGTTTGACTTGTTCAAACTCCAGAAAAATGGCAACGCTGTTGTTTCCTTTCATAGCACCAATCATCTGTTAAATATTCAAATTTGATATGAATTCATCAGGACTTAATGCATATGGCAAACTAAATAATCCAGATGTAAAACTTAATATAGGAATTTTCTAAACTCCGTTTTTAGACCAATTTGAATTCTGCCACCCATATGCATTTGAATTACATGCAATGAAACATATTGATCTTGTGAAAAGTCACAAATAAAATGCAAAATACAGATCTGTGGTGTGTGGTAAAGCACAGCCCGTCAAGTGAAGATCACCACCTTAGTGTCAAACACTTCCTGATATGTTGATTTCTAAAACTAGATCTAGGAATTAATATATTTAGAAAAAGTAATTCTAGGAGAGTATTCAGAACCAAATTATTGAAAATAGTCCAGGTATTCATACAGTAGAGATTAGTTACTTTCATCTGTATAACACTTCCAAGTAAATATATCTTCATATTAGAAATGGTTTCTTTCTCTAAGAATTGTCTTAAGACATTTAATAGTCACAATGAATTAAATGTGACTGTTCTGCAGTTTTCAGTCTGTGCTGTAGCGGCCAGTGGTCTGCATTGATCATGTGGGGCTGGATCCTTGAAAACTGCTTATGTTTTCATAATGCTTATGTAAAGCAAACACTATTTCTTTGTTTCTGCCAGATAAATTACATCTAAACATGCTGTTAAATGGTATCTAATTGTTTAAGTAACTGAAGTGGCAGAGAGAGTATGTGATTTAAGGCTAGGCTGGGAAGTCATCTAGGAGTAGGAAATGATACATCTACAACGTACATATATAATGTATTATGGAAATAAGTTGATAAATTGTGTATATTTGGACTGTATTTTGAATGTAATGTAACTTTGAATAAATTGCTCCATTATTAGTTTCTCTTCCTTCTTACTTGAGGTAGCACAATGTGGCAATTAATGAGGATAGCTATTAGTCCTTGTCTTTCTTTTACTGGTGAGCTTGATGAAGTTGTTTGATCAAAAGAGATACACTGCATATTCAGAAAATTAGAGTATAACATAAACCTGCTGGTGAATTATTCTTTAGAAAGCTTTAACATTCTTGAGTTTATCTGGTGCACAGGCAGAGTAAACAACGATACAGGTAAGTTGAAATTCTTGCTGCCTAAGTTGTTTGCAAGCACAAAACTTGTTTTTTCTTAGGAGGTTTCATGCTCATGTTATTTCACTGGCAAAGGAACTCCATTGTGTTACTGTAAATACGTAACGGATTTAAAGGTTTTGTTCCTACATATGAGGTCTCTTACAGTCATGCTCAGTTTTATCTGTATGATTGCATTCATTATTGTTCAAAGCATAAACTTCTGTCTAATTGATCAGCTTGAGAGAAGGTTAGTTTTTAACCTGTTTATGGAATTCAGTTCACTCAAATGAGTTGCTCGCAAACGTCTGGGTTTAAATAAAAACTTAATGGGTTTATAATTAGCTGTGCTTTTTTAACTGCCTTGCAGAGTTGACTGGGAATTGCTCTTCTGACTAAGCACTATCAGTATTACCTCGGAAAGCAGCTGCCTTCTTGATGCTGAGGTTGTCCCTGATCTGTGTGCTGCTGTCGGATGCAGCTGGGTGCACCGCATTGACTGCTGCAGGGGACAGAGGAGCAGAGAGTTTGTATCCTCAGGACAGCAGATGGCACTTCTTGCTGCGATACCATTCCTTGAAATAACCTTATAATTCTTACAAGCTCTCATTTTGCTTTTCATTTTTATAGTCTAGCCATGGAGATTTGAAGGCTAAGTCTGCACATCTTAGGTATAGTCCCAGGCTTTGCAATACATTAGAGAGAAGTCAAGGGACAGCTGCAATTCAGCTTTCTTTGCCCTCTGAGAGTAGGAGTGATAGAGTTACTACTTTTTTGTTCTATGAGATCTGTGGAAAAATGAGTCTGTTTTGTCTCTCTGAGCTATGTATTTGTCCTTCAAAGGTAAGGACTGCAGACTTTTCCAAAGTGTATCTCCTTTGACCATGCAAAACCCATGGTTGAAAAAAGTGGCAGGTTGGCTTTAAAGACTTTTTTTAAACAATAGTAGTACATTTGAGGAGTAAGTTTGTTTATGCACCATTTGACTTAGTCTTTCAGCTTTTCACCACAGCCAAAAGAGTGAGAAAGGTACTTTAAAAGTCTAATAAAAGTGAAAGCTGAGTTTCTCTTGAAATTGCTTATTTCTTCAGCTGAACACAAAGTCAGTAAATACCACGGAACTAAAACCAGAGGAGTGGACAACACTTTCTTTTTACCCTTGTTTGGATTTCTGGATTAGTTCTTTTGTAACAACTTGTTTGCTGAGGAATGCAAGGGCGATATGAATTCATGTTTAGGATTTAGGTTTTGTTTAAAACAAGCAAAAACTTGTTTCACTTTTTTCCTCATGAAGCCAGCAGGGAATGGCAGACTGACAGTGGAGATTATTTCTTGTCTATATACATGAATCCTATACAAGAAGTAAGAAGATGGCCTATTACTCCTCTCGAGTTGAAACTTTGGGCTGTGTATTATTTACAATGGAATAAGAACAAAAAAGTTGCAGCTTTAGACAGAGAAAAGAAACAATTCATGGTAGTAGCAGCAGAATGGGATGTCAAAGGCTATCTACTGGGTAAGAGTGGATATAAATATGCATATGCAAATATAAAATAGATCAGAGAAAAATTAATTTTATTGGGTTTTTTTTAAAGAATGACATTCTCTCTTACAGTGTAAATAAGATATATGTACACAGATGCACACTGCTTAGAAATGATATATGCTTAAATTTGAAGGCACTGAAATGATCTGTCTTCTCACTCTTTCTGGTCAAAAGTTTGTCTTGAGCTCTCCATTTAGTAGAAATATCAATTCTGGCAGAATAGCACTTTTTGTAGCACCCTTAAAGCTCAAAAGCTATAATGTTGACTTGCACATATGCCCAGTTTTAGCTCTAGATTCTAGCTTCACTCAACTCTTTTCTGAGGGAGTGCTTCTTCTGCCTGAAAATGCAGATGAGGGAATATGTCTGCCCTGGTGGCACTTCAGCAGAAACAGGTGGGTTTCTAAGCAGATCTGATGACCGCACCACTGTCTTTCCAGCTACTATATCTCCCCTGTAAGACAGCCCAGGAGACCTGGATTCTCAAAACTCAATAATTTACTATGAGTTACCTTTACTCAGCATGCAAAGCATAAAATGAAGTTGCCAAGGTGGACAGCTGGCTAACTATTTTTAGTTGTTCTTGAACTTGCTAGGCCAGTGGAAGTCACAAACTGAGCTTACAGAAGAACCATGCTTATTCTGATCCTAACGGCCTTTCTTTTTTTCCAAGAGGTACAGTATGTAGCATTGAGGGACAACTGCGAATTGAGATTACACATTTGTATCATGGAACAGCAGGATGACACAAGATGATAGCAGGCAAGAGAAGAAAGTGCATGGGCTAATACCCCTACGTGAATAGGCACAAGATCCTAGATTTCAATGTTCTTTGGATGGATCTGCTCCCTCAAGAACACTAGGTAGATCGTTGACCCCGTGTAGCAGAAGAAGTAGGGGGGACTGTTGGTTATCTTTTCAACCTTGTTCTGCCAGTGGGCAGAACAGGCCCCTCAAATGCAGATTTACTGCCATTGCAGTACAGGCTGTTTGCCATTGTACAGGCTACGTTTAGCATTTCCAGTCTATCAGAAGAAAACCCTTGCAAGGGCTAAGTGAGATAAAAGTCACTTTATAGAGGTTTGGGGTTTTGTTTTGCCAGGAAAAGGAAGGAATCAAAAGATACAACCATAAATGAGCACCTGGCTTCTGGAGTGCCTGAGAAGTACACTGGGAATCAACCTGCCCCAAGGTATACCATTTCAAATCACCTAGGTAACTCATATATCAGAGAGATGGGGGTTCCTTTGAAATCCTTGATTTTGTATGACACGGACATACTTTGTTATTTGATAATTACATCATAGCATCATCCAGAGGCCTTACCTATAGTACTAAGTGTGATGTTAACTTACAAATTGCTTAGAGGTCTTCCTAACCCAGTGTCTGACTTTCAAGAGCTTTTTCAAGAGATGAAGGGGTTCTGCAAGAACCCACCATCAGTTAATGTTTCCTATTAAGTACTAGTAGGAAACAATTTTTGTGCTTTAGATCATGGAGGTATAGAGTTTATGCTTCCTCTAAAACACTTATTTTAAAGATAGATTTACTGCTACACATCTGATATTGGTGTTACTCATATGACTTTCCAATACTTTTTTAGTTTTGCTAAATTTATGTTTTCAGTAATATCGAGTGACAATGAATTTCACAGTGTGATTGTACATTGTATGGAAAATGATGTTCATATTGATTTTATATTTCCTAGCCACCTTTTCATTTCTATGACTAGCTATTGTTTTTGCACTCTAAGCCGGGCAAATAGAAATTTCTGATAGATCTTCTGTGCAGAAATCATAGTTTTGCATATTTTGTCATGCTCGCTTCTGCTCTCATTAGTGAAAAGAGTTAAAATTTTCATTTAAATATTCAGTCATGTGTCCCTTTTAGTTTGCATTATGTGTTCCTGGAAAACTCTCTTCTGCTCCATTAACTTTGAGACTAGGTGATGGCAATCCAACTGAGGGTGAGCCACTGCTTGCTATTATTGTATTATAACAATTTTGGAATTATTTCTTATCCCATTCTTCAGTAATCTTGTTAAATATTTCCTTTGCTTCTGATTACTGCTGCACACTGGGTGGAAATTGTAAGCAAGTAGTGTGCAATGACATTCATGTCTACTTTCTAACCTGCAATCATTACTTTAAAACCCTAAATGTGGTTAAAATATTTCATTTTTCACCTCTAACATTTGCTTTCATTGGTATGGACATTCATTTGTCATGATGATTCACTTCACTTGTTCAGGTCTTTTGAGGGCTTTTCACGTTGCTTTCTGATTCTAACTGAACTATTCTATCTCATTACAAACTCAGCTGCCTCGATATTCCCCCTTGCCACACTTCTAGATCACTTACACTTATATTAAAGAATACCAAAACTGGTACAGAAGGCAAAGATGCATCATCATGAAGTTTTAATGATGGAGTAAATATAATGCTGTTGAATTCTCTGCTTTCATTAGCAATTCCTACCTAGTCATTGACTGATGAATTTTTTTGTCAATTACCTCAAGACTACTTAGCCTTTCTAGTAGCCTTCTGTCAAGGTCTTCCAGAACAGAAAATACTTTCAAGAACTTAGTGATGCTAAGGATCTGGCAACACATTGGTTATTTTGTTTTGGGTCTCCCTCTCCATTTTTACTAATACTCTAGAACTATTTATCAGTACAGTCAGTATGTCAGAAAAGGAAAGGAAAAAACCTATCTGATGAAGAGCTTTATATATCAATAAAACATGACATAGGTAAGTAGGTACTGTAACAAATGAATTGTTTCAATGGGTTTATAAATGCACATTTAAAAAATAAATGTATGTATAGACCTTGCACATTACCGCATATCTAAATCTTCTTACAAGTATAATTTTGGATCTGAAAATATATCAATACTAGAAGTATCTTCATCAAATCCATGAATAAGAATTGCACTTGCATTTATACTGTATAAGGAAAAAACCCAGGTTAGTCAAATTTGTTTAGTCTGATTTCAAATGCTTCTGGATTCTAAGAGTTCTAAGAGTATGGTAGCTAACTTCTCATGCTCCTTTTTGAAATCACAGTTGACATCCTGGTACTAATGAAGCCAGCAAGAGTCAAGTTCTGTTGATTTCATTTAGGACAATGTTTCACTCTCTAAGCTTAAAAACAGTAGGAGTTTTATATTATCATCAGTAAATTTGTCTTTTTTTTTGAAGGAAAGAACATCAGTAGAGTAGATAAAGGGAATATTATCCAACTCTGAAGAAGAAGGAACAGTTAAGGAAAAAATAAGTACAGAAGATACTCAGCAAGAAAAGAAAATATTGAATGAATAAATACATTTTTGTGTATTCGTATGTAGTTAGAAACGTTATCCATGTCTGAAATATAACAAACACAATGTACAGAGAAAGCTGAGGACATCAACAAAGAGATTCAAGGTACAAACACTTCCAAAATGTTTATTTTGGAGAAGCCTCTGAGTAATAGAGACAGAAAAAGATAACTCTTGTGCTTTTCCTCACTAGGAACTGCAGACTGAGTAAGACTTCCAGAATAGGAAAATAGATAATGTGCAGTCCTTAGCAGCACTGCTTTTTTCTTCAATGTGGGGAATATCCTTATATGACAGCTTCTGCCCCTCTCGTGTTATCTGAAAGGACTGTAGTCATGTGATCAAAATCTTATATAAATAAATATATATATATATAAAAATACANTCTTTTTGTACTGAGTGACGTAAAAATTATGGAAGGCAATGAGAGGAAGTTCATCACATCATATGCTGGCATGAGTCTTAACAGACTAATACAAATAATAAATCATTTTTTTCAAGAATTTTAAAATATAAATTAGATCTGATAAAGAACAGGAAAAAGGGGGAAAGAAATGGGGAAATGGTAGAAGAGTAACATTGCAAACAAAAATAGACATGTATGATGACGCTGAGCAACTGTAAAGTTTTCTACACTGATAAATACGATTTCTCTGTATCATGATCTCAGCTTCTGTTTCCTTGCAAAGGGATCTAGGTGAATTGCCTAAAATGCTGCGCTAACATCACTTTTCCCTTGTGTCTTCACAAGATTCTTGTTATGAACATTGTGGGGATTTGATTTTTCTCCTTCACTGATGTTCATTTTGATTTAATTCACTTAAAAGTGAGTATGCATTTTGCTCTTCTGGCTTTTTGATGAATACAGTTTCCAGTCTCCATCCTTATCCTATGTGTATGTTTCTTATAACATGTTTTAGAAGAATTTTCTGATTAGTTCGCATAACTTTTTAAAATGAGACTAATTGACCTTGCCTGCATATTCGCTGCTTGACTGCAGTTGGGAAATGATTCAGCTGAAGCCTAGAGAACTTGTTTTGATTTTTNCAATAGCACTGTGACTCGGGGTGGGGGGGGGGGAAAGCAAGAGAATCAATTGCATGGGATTGTATTGACCTAAGTAAACAGTAGTGTTGGGAGAAACCACTTTGAATTTCCTATGAATGTATGTATCCCAGAAAGGCAGGAAACCTAGTTAAGATTCATGCAGTCCTAGATATGGAAATCATATCAGGTCTTCAAGAGAGGAGGGAATCCAGCTTTGCTGGTGATTGACTGGAAAGGGAGCAGCTCTTTCTCTAGAAAAGGAGGCTACCTAAAGCAGACACTCAAGTGAACCTGCTTCCCAGAGTCTCTCAGATACTCTGAGAAAGCTGGAACATACCAGAAAGTACCTGGATTCTGTTACCAACTGCTATAGTAAAGCTTCTCTAGGAGTGATGCAAAGATGTTGTAGGAGTCAAATGTAAAAAATCCTACATTTACCACAAGGAAAAACTCTGGGGTGGTCACATTAAAGCACATTGTGCTATGAAGAGTACCCTTCAACTAGAGAGAGCGGGGGGACACGCTTTAGCACTGCTGCAGCATGGCAGCAGAATGGTGGAAAGGCAGTCAGGGGCTTACACTAAAGGGAAAGCCACAGTAAACTGCATATTTCCACCCCACAAGAGAGCTGCAAGAAATTCCTCTGTCTGAAACAGCAGTGGGTGGAGGAAGCCGTCAGCTAAGGGTGGTGGACCCAGGGGAAAAAAACCCAACAAATCTTAAAGTAAAATATATGATTTGACCTCATCTGATGACACTGGTTCTGGAATGAAGAGTGATCTAGGATGTAGGAAGAGAACCCTCTAAAGCCAAAATCAGATTCTTTCTAGTTTAATGTTGCTGAGAGCAGAGTGCATTTTATCAAGAGGACTGACAGAAGCTATGAGAGGTTTTTACCATTTGAAGGTTTTCAGGGACAAAGCTGATATGACCCATAGAGAGCAATATGATAACAAATGATTTGAAACATAAAGCATGCTTGACTTCCTCCCCAGCAGCAGAAGCTGTGAAAGAAGGTAGGCAAAAAAATAGATTTCTATATTTATTACCTTTGCTGTTTTCTTTTCTGTAACTGCCTCAGCTACAGCTTTGAAGGGCTCATATCTTGTAGTTTCTAAGATCAAAATGATTGTCTGATAAACATATAGCCAAAGATAACACCATTTCATTAAGTGTTGAGTGGCTGCTTCTTGGGATGGTGAGGACTTCTAATTGTATTCTGACGGACTGTCATTTGATGTACAGCAACAAAGGTAAAAAAAGGTCACCTTTATTTCATATGGAAGAGTAGACGGGTGGGTGATGGCTGGACTTATGTGAGTATTAACAGGGTAGTAAGATGACTTGTCAATGTCCCTTCAATGACACCAGTTTTTCTCACATTCTCTTAAACTTGACATATATTGTACTATTCAAATAGTTTCATTTTCTGACTGTAGAAGTGAGGGGACTTCACTAAGTCTTCGAACAATGACAAAGAAGTTATGACAATCAGTACTAAAAACAATAGGCAGGAACCAAATGCCATACTGCTGATGCTGTAAGCGTCAATTTCTAGCCATGTTGACATGTTGTTACTTGTCTGATGTCCAGACTGATTTTCCTAACTATGTAATATGTTGTGCCAGCATAAGCTGAAATCACTTCAGGTTGCTATTTTTGCCCTGTGAAGAAGCCCAGTAGTGTCACCAATGAAATTTGTGCTTTCTAAAATTTTCTCAAACCCACAACCTGAGTGCAGTTAAGTAGACACTGCCAGTGTATCCTGGAGTGAAAGCTGGCCAACCACCTGCTCAGTCTCCAGTTTTGATGAGCTATCCACTTCGCTCACATCCACCTGCTACGTCTTTTCTCTCCTTTAACAAGGCCTGCTGAGTCACATAGAAGATCCAGGCTAAAAACATTTCAGGACACATTGTTCAGTCATCATTTTGTGACTTTTACACATAAGATTTATGGCAATTTTGATCTATATTGAAAGTCATAAGTAATTACACATATTAAAATTGCTCAGCATGACACCAGTTGATGCTCACAAGGACTGTGGGTGTGTTGCAGTTCTATGTGAGGTTTTCTAACTAATATCTGAGCTTTTATAGTTGCTTCCCATAGAAGCTTGCATTCCTTTAGAACTAAAATTAAACTGAATTTTGTGTTTAAAAATAAAAAAAATATTTAAAGACAAGTCCCATACTTCTCACCTTACAACATGTAAGACTCTTTACATGAAAAATTTGCTGCTTCAGTTGGGAAACTACTGGTGCATGAAGCTGACGCTCTAAACAGTAGATGCTGTATTAAGAAAAGAAACATACTTTTCTTCATACAAAAGGATCCAAGAGCACTCTGGCCAGCCTAGGAAAAGAATTAGACTAATAAATTAGGACTTCTATGCATCTGAATAGTGCTTCTGTGCTTGCATATGGCCTGTCCTACCAAGCAGCAAAATTAATGCCTGTATAAAAACACTAGGTTTTTCCTCCACCTATCTATCTCATCTGAAGGCCCCATCTAACAGTCAGGCTTAGAGAACAGCTGTCTTATGTAGTTGGCCTGTATGAACACCATGCCAGGGGTTCAGGCTTGAATGGGAAGACAAGGAATAAAAGAGTGGGTCTAAAAGATAGAGAAGTGAACAACAGCTGACATCATACACAAGGAAACAACAGGAAGGTTACTAGCAATTCAGCCTTTATTTCTTCCCCTCATGGTCGAATTCTTGCCTGGTTGAGTCAATACAAATTCATGGTACTCTATAACTGACTCTAAGTCCCAGATCCAGAGGATCGAGGCTACCATGGCCCACTGCGTGTTCCTCGCGTGTTCCTCACGTGTTCTGGACCAGTCAGATTTTCATCTCCTGGCTACTGGAGTTGGCTTCCTGCTCTGCCCAATGAACAGTTCAAGATCACTTCCAATATGCTTGCCATACACCACACAAAATAGTTATCTCACAGGATCACAAGAATTGCAGGTTATGTGAGTGTCATGGTACATAAATTTGTTTCTGGATCTAGAGGTCTGGCATACAAGAAGCACTGAAGTGCCACTACATCCAAGGAAAAGCAAGGAAGCAGTATACCTTAGTAAACATACTGAATAAAAGAGGACTGGTTTTGTACGTGTGGGAGGGAAGTGTAGCTCAATTCAATCAAAAGCGTAGTTGAAGCAAACTAAAATTAAGTACATTTGAAGTGTGTAAAACTTGCCCCATCTTTATCACAGGTGCAGTGACAACTATTCAAGTCAGTTTCAGTATTATTTTTTGTGAGAAGATGACATCTCCAGCACTGTCTTGAAACATGCTCTAGCATTATTCAATGTCTTTGAAATAAAAGACAGATACACTGATAATTGTCAAAAACTTTTCCATCAGATCTCAGAGTTTTATTGCTGTTCACCAATGACCGTTTTCCACAACAGAGCTAATACTTGCAGTGTTGAACTCTCACATTCAAAAGCAGTCTGTTGCAATGGTGATTCTTGTGGGCATCATCTGTTATGAATGTTCTCTTCAGACCAGTCCAGGACAGAGGACCAACTCTTCACATTCTTTTTCACCTAGATGTGAACACATACACCCCAGGAAATCTCTTTTTTCCTACTTAGAAGGGGAGAGGTCTAGTGAGACATTACCTGAATGACCACATGTGACTTGGAGAGTGTTGATACACTCTCTTACCTTGTTATTTGAAAACAACACCATAAATAAACATCTGAAAGATTTTGATTCACAGAGAGTACTGTTGAATCCTATGGCTATTACAATCCTGAACCCTATGATTCAGCTTATCAATGTAGTCAGATATAGAATCTGGCACTGTAACTGTCTGCATGTTGGGAAATGGTTGTGCAGGCATGCTTCTATGTTAATATTCATGTTTGTTCCTGTTTCAGCCTTTGTTGAAGAACAATCTTGTACATAAATTCAGCTGAATTTGTGTACTTTTTGTTATACTTTCAAAATCCATCAATCAAACTTCCTCAGGTCTACCGGCTCGTTCTTATTCCAACCACTTGTCTCACATCTAACAGACAGCGGCTGAGGTAGACATTACTGCTTCAGCATTTTGATTTCATCTGATGTTTAAAGAGTTGCTAGAAATAATAAGATGAATGCTAGTCTGATTAAAATGGTCAAGTATGACATTTTTTGTTGCCTATTTAGTGTGACATTCTTCTGGTTAGTTCCACTGATGCATTTAGTATACAATCAAATAAAAGTGTTGTGCATCAATATAGAAAAGATCATATCAGAGGAGGACTAAAATGCAAAAGGAGGACATAAAAAGTACAAACAAGGATAGACAACAAAGGAAGTGTCTAAAAGCATTGTTTAAACAACATGGGATAAAGGAGGCAGGCCAAAGCCCACCTGGAGGTAAAACTACTTATAGTTAGGCATAAGGGGTAACAAGAAGGGATTTTAGAAGTTTCCTAATGCAAAAGGAGTTTTAGAGAAAATGTGAGTCTTTTGAATGGGGAAACAACATAATAATGGATGACATGGAAAAGGTCAAAGTATTCAAAGCTTTTTCAGCTTTGGTCTTCACAGCCACAGTCCTGGCTTCTATGCCTAAGGTTTGTCAAGCTGAAGAGCAGCCAAACATAGAGGAAGCCAAGCTACATCTACCTCAGTGTAGTGGTTTAACCCAGCAGACAACTAAACATCAAGCAGCCGTTCGCTTACTCCCCCGGAGCGGGATGGGGGAGAGAATCAGAAAAAAACTAAAACTCATGGGTTGAGATAAAGGCAGTTTAATAGGACAGAAAAGGAAGGGAAAATAATAATAATGATAAAAGAATATACAAAACCAGTGATGCACATTGCAATTGCTCACCACCTGCTGACAGATGCCCAGCTAGTTCCTGAGCAGTGGCCTGGACCCCCCAGCCAATTCCCCCCAGGTTTTTTTGTTCAGCATGACATCATATGGTATGGAATATCCCTTTGGCCAGTTTGGGTCAGCTGTCCCGGCTGTGTCCCCTCCCAGCTTCTTGTGCACCTCCAGCCTTCTTGGTGGCAGGGCAGTATGAGAAGCTGAAAAGTCCTTGACTCAGTGTAAGCACTGCTCAGCAACAACTAAAACACCAGTGTGTTATCAACATTATTCTCATCCTAAATCCAAAACACAGTACTATACCAGCTACTATGAAGAAAATTAACTCTATCCCAGCCAGAACCAGGACACTCAAGGAATTTGATTGTGCCAGGGACCATTCTAACAGTGTCACTGTACAAATGAGATCACTGCCAGGGAGTGCTCTTTGGCACATAGCCTTAATGTAGACCTCTGAACTTAAAACTGCTGGAAGCCACTGTTTCATGCATGGGTATTGCTGTGGTTTAACCTGGCAGGCAACTAAACACCACACAGCTGCTCACTTACCCCCCCACCCCCCAGTGGGATGGGGGAGAGAATCGGAAGGGCAAAAGCAAGACAACTCGTGGGTTGAGATAAGAACAGTTTAATAACTAAAGTAAAATAATAAAAAATAATAATAATAGTATTGATAATAATAATAATATTGTAATGAAAAGGAAAACAACAAGAGAGAGAGAGAAAGAAAACAAAACAAAACACAAAGAACACAGGTAATACACCCACTCACCACCTGCCGACCGATGCCCAGCCAGTCCCCGAGCAGTGGGTCCCCCCTGGCCAGGTGCCTACCATTAGTATACTGAGCATGACGTCATATGGTATGGAATAGCCCTTTGGCCAGTTTGGATCAACAATTTTAGCTGTGTCCACTCCCCTCCCAGCTTCTTGTGCACCTGGCAGAGCATGGGAGGCTAGAAAAGTCCTTGACTAGTGTAAGCACTACTTAGCAACAACTAAGATATCTCTGCATTATCAACACTGGTTTTAGCACAAAGCCAAAACATAGCCCCATACTAGCTACTATAAACAGAATTAACTCTATCCCAGCCAAAACCAGCACAGGTATTTACTTGTCTCCAAATTGAGCTTTGTGGTGACAGCAATGAAAGGATTGTCTTGCAAAACTCATTCGATAGTGAGTTATGTAGTATATCCAAGAAAATTCAACTCCTGATCTCCTTACTGAGACCTGCAACCAGCTGAGGTGATGATTGTAAAGAAAATAAATTGCTGTAACCCAGAAGTGTGATCCAGTTTCAGTTCTAGAAACTGTCAGTTTTAAAAATTTCCATTACTAAAGAGGGAGAAGCCTGTTACTTTCTTTCTGGGAGGTTTGCAAACAGACTACCAGTAGCTTTCAGTTGAAAATGGATTTCTAATTTCCAGTGAATGACATGATTCAGGTTAGCAGGCTTATAAATGCAGCAAATGAATGCCTACAGTGGTTAACTGAAAGTAAAATATGAGAATGTACGTGTGTGGAGGTCTGAAGAACCTGTGGATGGAGAAAACACTTGCAGCCTTGTCTTTCAGTCTGTACTCTAGAATTGGGACTGCCACTGACATATGCTTAGTCACTTCCACTCCCTACTCACATTTCCCGAACAATATAAAGGCAATGAGCTCATGACCTGCTTTGCAAAGTACTTTGAGCTATACTGATGAAAAGTGCTAGCATGCAATGTGTTATTATCTTTCTCGACGAGCAGAAAAGCTTGTGAGATCAACCTGGACAGCTTTCAAACAAGTCTTTTCATGATTTAACATGATTGTAGTGAAGCTGACAATGATTATAATGAAGATGGACTTCCCTTCTCAAGCTCAAATCACCATGAAGTATTATTACAATTTGCATAGAAACCAAGATGATCCATTTGAATGAAAGACTGCGGCTTGCTAAGATATGTATTTTGTCCTTTCCTTCCTTCCTCTCTTTTTATTTACAGTTACTTCATTTAAAAGAGAAAATCACATTTGTGTGGTATAATTGTGCTATTAGCAAGGAGTGTCCCTCTTTCCAGCCTTAATTCTACTAGACCCAGGCAGCTAGGCATCATATATCTTCATGCTAAATAGAGGTCATTTTTGGTGCTGCAGGGCCATGTGAAACCATGCTAGCCTCTATGTCCCCACAGTGCTGCTGTCACAGTCAGAAATAGCTGCTATAGAAATTTTGTGTTGGAAGTTGTTTCTCATGTCTTCTGGCTTATTTACCTGCCAATAAAATTCTGTCCTCCTATACATTTTTTTTAAATTCCTTTAAAAAGCCGATTTCTAGGCAAAGAAAATGCTAATTTCTTGGTACTTCAGTGCTGAATTTTATACAGTCCTATACAGAAAATTTTTATCTCAACGTGGTAAAGAACTTTAAGGCATTGAGGAATTTTTCTGTATTGGAAACAGCAATGGCAACAATAAGTCTTATTGAACAAAGAGATTAGTGAATAGGGCAGAGCTTATTGCTTGGTATTCTTCAAGGACTCGTCTTGCTAGAGATCTTATCAAAAGTTTTCCTTAACATCCTGGCGCAAAAATTAGGAATATGCTGATGACTGGCAATGACACAAACTCAGAGCACTGTTTATATAATGGGAAGCTGAATCATCATAGGTACAATAGTTGTAGGAATGGAAAGAAAAATAGTTGTATGATGATAGTGATAGGGCTTAATAAGAATCTGCGTCAAAATTAGGGAGCTCATCAGTTTGAACTGATGAAAAGTCCAGTAATGCTATTCAATCCAGGATGTCTGTGGGTGACTAGGATGACAAAATTATAGAAAAGCCAAAGTGATCCTAAGATGGATAATTTCTGGGCAATAATAGTATCGCTTTACTCAGCCTTGTAAGATCTCATGTAGAATGCTATAAACAAGACAAAGTCTGGATAAAGAAAATGGCTACTAAGATAGCAAGGAACAAAGAACCTATCTAGCAGGAGGAGATTAAAAGAGCTTCTCTTGTTTCACTTCACAAACAGCTGTCCAAAAGTGGACATGATTGCTCTTTGTGAATATAGTGTAGCATAAAAAACAAGAAAAGGAAAGAATTATTTAAACTGAAAGGCAGTACTACCACCAAAACACCAGATATAAACTAATTATTCATAATTTTAGACTAAAGTTTATATCAATATTTCAAATTATGTGAACAGTTTGGCTTGAGAACTCTTTTCCAAAATTTAAAAAGCTAGAAGCAAATTAACCAGTTTCACAATAGTGCTGGATGAGATTCTGGAAATGATTATATGATGTATGTTTTACATATATATGATTATACAATATATACTGTATATATGATGGATGCTATAATAAGGGATGAGACTTAAAGTGTCTACCATATATATATATTCCTAACCTTTAATATTCTAGTTAATAAAATTTAAGCACACAGTAAAATCTTATTGTGCCTTTAATACATGAACTTGCTTAATGGTGTTGCAGTAAGCAAATGTCAGAAACTGGTGCAATATTTTATTTGTATACTTGACACATACTTGTTTTGAATGTAAGATTTGATTGTGTTCTCACACGAGTGAAGGGAAAATAAAGCCACAATGCATCAAAAAGAAATCAGCAAGGAATTTTTGACTGTGGAACAGAATTGTAAAATTGACTATACTTGAAATGTTATGGTTTCTTTCTGTTGAAATTCTTTTTTCCCAGTGCTCACGGTAGCTACGAGGCCATATTGAAAGATCTTCTGCAGGATCATTGAAAAGAGTAACTTTATGCGTCAAGGCAGGTAAAACCTGAAGAATGCCATTGATAACAACAATTCCTACAGCACTGTGTGTGGCCCTTTAGTTTTTCAAGAATCTAGTAATTTTTCTGAGTAGGTTTCTGCATGTTTGTTTGTTTGTTTATTTTTAATCCTTATAGCCAGTCAGCTATGCAGCTTCTAAAAACCAACTTAAAGACTGCTGAACCAGTGGATCATCATGACTATTTTCATGTGAGGCACTGAAATATGTGACTGTTAATGCATAATGACTGCGTCTGTATTCACAAACTGAACTGTGGCAAGACCTGTCCTCCAGCACTGAGTCCAGCTGGGACAGAATAGCTGGTGTCTAAGTTACCAACCATTAGTAGCTTCTCAGAAAAGACAGACATACCCAAACTGCATATTAAGAGAGGTCCCCAGCCTGTGCTAACCTTTCAACTATGCATAGGAATTATTTGTGATAGAAAATAATTTGTTTTGGTCCCAAAATGGCCAGGGACCATTCTATCAATTTGAATGGTGGAAGGGATCACGTTGCAGTGCCTAGGACTCGGTCTCAGCTATGGTTGAAGTATTGGTACAGCCAGAGCCTCATAGTCCTGTTTGAATCAGTCTTTTCATGTCCTACATAAGTTGTTATCAAGTGCTGGTTGATTTAAGTGATTCTTATGTTCCTGATTGCACTACAGCTAAATTTAAACCATCTCCTTAAGTCTTTAAGAACTGCTTACCTTAGCGCTAATGCAGCCTCAAGGCTCATTCTCAACTAAGACCATTCTATTTCGTATTAATGACTTTAAATTTTTTATAGTAACTGGTTCACTGAAGCCTCATGTCTTCAGTTGCTAATTGTTACACCATGTTTACTGGAGTAATTGATTGGAAAAATATGACTTGATTACTGCTGCTGACTTACTGTGTTCTGCAATGCTGCAGTACTTGAAACGTAGCTGATGACTTTGTCTTCTGATTTGGATAGTGGTACATTTTTCTTAGGCTGAATTTAACTCTCATATATACCAGTATTAGTAAGCAGCTGCACTTACTTCACTTGGTATTTCCTACATCAGTAACACCGAAACAAAGAATGCTTACAGCATATGTACTGCCTGAGATTGCAGTACTACTAACAAAACATAGCATGAAGTTATATAAATTAACCAAGTAGTAAATACTGTAAAGTGACACCATCAATGCGATTCCTCTCGGTTTGTGTCAGAAATCCCCTACAGGGTTGAACTTGAGTTACACTCCTGTCACTGAATTCTTTGTGCATACAACTAAATCTTTTCCCCTTCACCCTCTATCCTTCGCTTAACTTACAAACGGATTACTTCCCCTTCCTTCCCACAGGTATGTAATCCAGACCATCTGCTTCCATCCACTATGACTGTGATCTCTTCTTTGACAGAATAAGCTCTAGCAAGGGATCGTTAAGAGCCTTAGTTTCTGAGCAACTAACTGATAGCAACATTTTTTACTGTCAGCAGCCATTACTGTAATTATGTGTTTGTGCTCATATTCTGTTGTTGTTATGCTAGGAAGAAGGGTGCTTTTAAGGTAAAAAGAAAAAGAGACCTTATAAAAGTTTAATTATAAATACTTTTGTCCTGTGTAGCTTCCCTGCTACTGAGAATGTGAACAGTGCTGAATGTAATTCTGCCAACATACGACTGCATGCAGCCAAGTTATGGGGCAGTATCAGTGCAGTACTTCCAGTACAATTTTGCTGCAGTGAGGAACTCTTCTTCCTTGATCTTCTTTCTTCAAGACAGGGCGTTACACTGTCACAGCTGGCTGTGTTCTTACCCCTGGGGATGCAGAGGGAAAAAGGAGGTGACTAAACACAAGAAAGCTTATGTGCTTGAATTCAAGCCTGAAGTTGTGGTACAAAATGCGTGTTACTGCCTAACCCAGAAGTCAGCTTGGCCTCCTTGATACTTACATTTTAATTGCCTAGTTTCCCAAGTACTTAGAGCTTGTATATGATAATAAGTGGCTGTCTTTTCTGGGCTGAGCTTTTTCACACATACATCAGACCAAAATCCAAACAGCACTTCCACCTCCAGTCACTCCTTTACTCATGATAACTTAGGAATGTAGTCCCAGAGTATCTGAAATTCCTGCAATAGGCTTTTAAAAAGTAGGAAGTGTAGGTATGGTGCTGACCTTTGCTTATCTAATAGTAAGTACTTATTTTTCTGGGAAGTGAGAAATCCTGGTCCAGTCCCCTCTTCAGCTTGAAGGAGTACAAAATCATCTCCTTGGAAGAATGTCTCTTTTCTATAAGCAGCTCTACTGAGTGAGTCAGTTAAGAATGAGCATCACTGTATGAGTTAGTATGTAGGTAGGGAGGAAACGATGGGGTTACCCCCGCCTCCCTCTTATAAAATAGTTTTATGGTGTCAGCACTTTCTTAATTTTGGACCTTCACTCCTACTTCCACTGTATTTTATCCCCTCATTGTTGAAGATAAAATGGATCCAAATAAAGCCATGAAGCTAAGACTCCCTTGTGCTCCAGAGTGCCCTGCTTGCTTGGTGGGAGCTGCCAACATCTGTCTTGCTGTCCCACACTGGACCTCTGCACCCAGAACTCCTTTTGGCACAGTTACACGGCTTCATTAGGAAGAGGTGGATCAAAGTAACAGTAAAACATAGAAAATTTAACTTGAATTTATATATATATGTAGTAACAAATAAATATTAAAAGGGGGCGTGAAAATGCTATCCTGAATGTTTTCAAGTTTTTATTTGTTGTGGTTTAACCTGGCAGGCAACTAAACACCACACAGCCGCTCACTCACCCCCCCACCCCCCAGTGGGATGGGGGAGAGAATCGGAAGGGCAAAAGCAAGACAACTCGTGGGTTGAGATAAGAACAGTTTAATAACTAAAGTAAAATAATAATAATAATAATAATAGTATTGTAATGAAAAGGAAGACAACAAGAGAGAGAAAGAAAACAAAACAAAACACAAAAAACACAGGTAATACACCCGCTCACCACCTGCCGACCGATGCCCAGCCAGTCCCTGAGCAGTGGGTCCCCCCTGGCCAGCTGCCTACCATTAGTATACTGAGCATGACGTCATATGGTATGGAATAGCCCTTTGGCCAGTTTGGATCAACAATTTTAGCTGTGTCCACTCCCCTCCCAGCTTCTTGTGCACCTGGCAGAGCATGGGAGGCTAGAAAAGTCCTTGACTAGTGTAAGCACTACTTAGCAACAACTAAAACATCTCTGCATTATCAACACTGGTTTTAGCACAAAGCCAAAACATAGCCCCATACTAGCTACTATAAACAGAATTAACTCTATCCCAGCCAAAACCAGCACAATATTGTAAGTCTAATTGCTTCTACTTCGTGCAGAATTTGAGTTAGCTTTTTGCCTAATATGTAGGCTCCTTAGGTTAATTAAAAAACAATATAATTTTATTTTCTTTGACTTTTTGTGGTGTCCAAATGAAAGGTAGGGAAAGTTGAATATTCTCAACCTAGATAATGATTTTTGTATTGATGCAATGTACTTTTATCAGGCTTCTGAGGCAGATGACTACAATTAAATATCTATTTAATCATTATTCTACAGGAATAGGAGAATAGTAATTATTATTTCACTGAAATACAATCAGATTTGTGTAATCCCCTTTGATATTTTGGGTGTCATAGAGATTTTATCTCTCTAAATAAACCATCCTGAATTATTAGGTTTTTTTTTTTTTTTGGAGATTATCTCCCATGGTTAAAATCATATTTTTATTATGAAATGATAAAATAAATGGGACAAGAATACACCTGAAAACACTTTGAAAACCTCCTGCTTGAGATTTTTTTGCAAGAAATGGAAATGTTCACCTTATGAAATCTCCAATTTGTGAGTATTTATAGCAACCTTTACCTTCTGAAAATCATGTGCTGGATAAGCATTTGATTAATAATGCAATAATACAAATCACAATGCAAATTAAATTCAGGAAATGAGATAGCAGATGGTAAACTATTTCTTTCCTTGGCAGATTGGCATTCTGTAGTTGCAGGACATCATAGTTCACATCTCTATTATCAATATATTTAGCCACGTTTGCAATGACTTTTGATATTGTAAATATAGTTGCTCACTTTTAACAAAAAACAGATGCATGAATTGTCTATGATTGTACTGGCTTACCTATATATGATGTGTATATGAATATTCAGAGGATTAAAAATAATTTTTCTTAGGAGTTACTGATGCGGCATGAGCAGCATTTGTTGGAGTGATTAGAGATATTATGTACATCATTGTGAACTGACTCAGAATGTATCTAGAACTGTCAACCCCCCACTTTGATGTAATTCACCAATTAAATAACATTAAAATGACTTTAATTCTTTCCTCCTCTTCCCAACCCTATAAACCTCTGTTGTGTTCCAGTGAACATGCATAGAGATGGAATGAATCTTATCCAGAAATTTCAAATACCGCAATTACCAAGAGTGTACGGTGACCACAATTCAAGGCTTAACAGGTCTTCAGAATATTGCCTATAATAGGGATTTGAAATATTTTGTTCAACTCCTTTTAGGTACTTGCAGACAGCAGTAAGATGCTTCTGAGCCTTCTCTTCTCCCAGCTGAAGAAACCCAGCGCTCTCAGCCTCTCCTCATACATCCTGTGCTCCGGTCCCCTCTCCTCAGGCACTTTCATAGGTCTGGTGTTTCAGTTTCTCTTTTGTACTGTGGAGTCCAGGGCTGGACCCAGCACCCTAGATATGTCTCACCAGAGCAGAGTAGAGGGAAGAATCACTTCCCTCAGCCTGCTGTCTGTGCTCTTGCTAATGCAGCCCAGGAGGCTGTTGACCTTTGCTGCAAGGGCATATTGCCGGCTCATGTTGAGCTTGCCCACCACAACACCAGGGTCTTTTTCTGCCCAGCTGCTTTTTAGCCAGTTGCTCCCCAGCTTGTACTGCTGCGTGGAGTTAGGACATCCCAGTGCAGGACTTTGCATTTGCCTTTCTTGATCTTCATGATGTTCCCGTCAGCCCACAGCCCATTGAGTTCCCCCTGAACAGCAGCCCTGGCCTCCAGCTTATTGAGAACTCCACCAAACTTGGTATTGACTGCAAATTTGCTGCAAGCACAGATATGTTAACTACAGTTGTGTTAACAAGGATGAGATAAGGACAGACTCAGGATCGGGCTTTTCATGCCATTGTGAAAAATTTCCTCAGCCCTCATCTGTACCCTTTTCTTGCTTACTCAAGTGAAGGCTAAAGTTTACTTTCCTGCTGTCAAAGTAATCTCCACCAACTCTTTCTGTTCAGCTTGGCTTTCACACAATTCATTTAATTGAAATGGTCTTTTTCTAAATTTTACACTGACCTTCTAGCTAAGCTTGCTGTTTTTTCTTTATTGTAATTGTCCTCAGTCTTTCAGCCACCTTTGATACAACACTCTCTAAGTTTAGGACTCAATACTCTTTCCAATGGTTTCTTTGCAAGGGTGGCTATGGAAAGATAGAAGAGATGTTATGAGTAATTTTAATTGAGGAAAAATGAGCAAAAAAACCCAAACCATCCAGCAATTTGGGGTGTCCCTGTTCATGCCAGAACAGGTAGCTCATGCTAACATTTGTGTGATAGAAACTAACTAATTCTGGAAACTCAAGCCGTTCAGAAATCTGGTGGGTATTTTGCCTTGTGTACGGCAGGCAACAAATTTTATCCAACCTAGAGATTCAGCAAGTTTTTCTCATCTCTTCTGAGCCCTCAGAATGAAGGTCTCCTGAATGAAAATCTCATTTGAGTTTTAATGCTGTTATAATGTTCCTTTTAAATTGCATAAGAAGGATACTCATTGCTATTGACTCATTAAAGTGAACTTTCTATTAACAGTTGTGTCAGGTCACTGGTTTTGCATCAGAAGCTCTTCTGCAACGTCAATGCCACATCTTTCATAACAATAAAGTGTTCAGAACAGAGTGAGTTTTTGTATCCAGGATGAAGGCTAGGCCCATGCAGAGATGGATGACAGCTTCCTATTTTTCTTCACTGTATTACCAAAAAACCTGCAGCATCCTTTGTATACTCAGAACTTTCAAAGTATTTCTATATAGCTTTACATACCTACACTGTGCAGTTCAGCTGAGAAAGAGAAAAAAAAGCTTTATTAATACTTTATTACCTGGCCTCAGCAGAAAATTGAGGCAAAACCCTCTGATTCCAGAGAGTTAAGATACTGTATGTCAGAAGCGTACAAAAAATACCTTTAACCTGTAGAGCAAGAGCTCTTCTCTGAGCCTGGTAAGGCAAAAAGGTCATGTACCATGTAAGAGAAATTCAATAAAGCAGTCAACTACTTCTTTGTTCATATAATCCCCAAATGCTTCTAGGTGGATAATCTGTCATTATTACCTGCTGCTGGTAGAGAATTCTTTGCCATAGTAGCCTATGATGGCATTCATCTCACCCACTACTGTAGACCTGTTCATCTGAGCTACTTGCCATAAGGTCAGCAGAGAGAAATGTCCTTTAAAATCCATTTCATCTGATGTATTTTAGGTGAGATAAAATCAATCATTCTTTGGAAGAATTTATTTATAAAGGAAGCATTGGGCAACTAGTGAAGATGTAGTTATGGTAGATATTTCGTCATATGAGTCCAATCTCTAACTACTATTATGCAATACTTGTTTTTTCATATGTGTAGAACTCTAAGTAGACCTGTGTGGAGTGGATTTTGGCTACAAAAACCTCAATTTCATGGAATTTCAGCTTTCTTTACATGTGAAATCTGTCTTTATATTTAAATGTGAAATGTCTTACATAACCAGTACCTGAAAATTTCCTTCCTTGCAATAATCAGGTGCATAGATCCAAACCACCCCGAACATGTTTTTACTTAAAATTCTATGAGTAACTGACACTCAGTTAGCTACTTCTTATTCATCAAACTTCTCATTTTGAGGGAAGACTCTTTTATTTTGTCTTTCAGCTTTCTTTTTATAGAGTTGTTAGAGTTCCCCAGATCTACAGGTTTGTCATAAATGGCAGCACCTCAGAGGTGAGGCTGCCCATCTTTTGCCATTAATGTTTTTTTTTGCTGTCTTGAGGCTGTGCAGAAGAGACATTTATTGCCATGGATCTGGGAACCGTGTTGTTGCAATAAGGAAAACTTTCAGGCATGGCACAGAGAGGAATTTTCCATCTTGCTGAAGTTCTAAACAAATATAAGCAGCGATATTGTGGTGGGTATCTACTCAGTCTAGTGAAAACCCACTAATAAATGCTGCAGAAGGTGTGTATACCTTGTTTTAAAGATCCACACAACAGCAAAAAAAGCTTTTTTTTTTTAACATAATGGATTTTGGTGAACAACCAAAATACTGATTCTGCTCCAGGATATTTGTAAGGTGATCTCTACTGTGGACCACTGAATCAGTGGACATGGTTTCAATTCAATGGGTACAAGATATTACTGTGTTCTTGTCAAGCTCTTCTGCATTTCTCTTTCTTTACAAACCAATTATGGGCATTTTGGACTTCACACTTCACTTTCTCCTTGTTTTTACAAAAATTTCCTGCTTTAAAAATCCATATAACTATGGTAATTAAGAAAATGCATTGCCTTTGATTAAATAATATTAAGTATTCATTACCTATTGAAAGTCCTTTTAATTTATTACCTATTAATACATAGAAAATTTATATGTTGTGCTCTGAATCTTTTGAAATTATTTGTCTCTGTTTTTGTTACTGAAGGAGAGAGCAATTTAGAACAATCTGTGCCTGGGAGAGTAGAAATGAAAGAAGTCAGATATTAATGATTCTCCCTTTTCAGACTCTGAGGCTACCTGGGAAGCAGCCCAAGCTAAGTGGAAACCTGAAGAGCAGCAGAAGAGGTGGAGTGGAAGAATCTATGGGTCAGGGAGCTACCTGCTCTATGCCTCCTGGCTTTTACACAGGTTAAGGATGTTGTTTCTGTTACTTAACTTGCTTGGCAGTGTTCTAGAAGGAAAACAAAAACAAAATGTTTACACCATCATTAGCAGGTAGGGTTATCCAATTCTGCATCCATGAATAATTAAACTGAGGTCCTAACATGATGAGTTGGGGCAGGCAACAATGGACTGAACCAAGCAGTCAGGGTTTGTGGAGCCCCATAGCTGGGTTTGGCCATTTCCAGAGGAGCCTGCTCCTTAACCAAACCAGTTAAAAACACATTTAATTTTCAGTATTCAAAGACTATTCCTGGACTTTATGACTGGTTGTAAGTCAGATAAGGCACCTGAAAGATTTCAGAGAAATTGTGCTTCCCAACAGACTGCAGAATTGCCACTGAGGACTGCATTCACGCCGTGTCTTAGGTGCAGTCACTCTAGGTTTATAATGCAGCCAATGGAGAGAGGTGCACCTCCAGGTCCTTAGATCTTTTTTGGGCCCTCCTGAGACCCAGCTGTTTTCTGTTCCAGTGTTTTCTATTCTTTAAGTTTAAAGGGAGACCAGAGTGAATTGGCTTCTCATTGAAGTTAGTCAGGATGAATTCTGGCCCAAATAATTTATTTGGCTTGCTACATAAATGTGTATTTTATGTTTCATTGAATTTTGAGGGAAACTGCTATAAAAGGAATTTTTCTTAATAATATGAGGTGTAGTGTAATGAATGAAGCATAATCCTGAAGAATTGCTTAGAATATGGCCATTTGTCTTCTGGCAGCAACCTGTGGGCCTTGGTGATGGCTGCAGGATGTCCTTATTACTGTTCAGTGGGAAAATGCTGGTAGGCAAGACTGCTCATGCCAGTAAGACAGAGAGCAGTAATTTTAAAAAGCCTTTAGAAACATCTGACATGTATGCATGTGTATGTGTCTTTAAGTCTATAAATAATCATGACACCAGTAGTATTTCTGCATTTATTCTTTAAAGATTGTAGTTGCTGACTGCAGATGCAGAATTCTTGCTTCTGTTCAGTATAAAATTAATGAGCATTTTTATATATATATTTTATCTTCTCGGGGTAATTATCATGTCACGCTGCTGCATATAAGCTTAGCACAGCATGCTTCAGATAGATAGAGACATATGAAAAAAATAGTATGGATAAATACAAAGATATCTGTTTCTTTGGCATTAGTTTCCAAATGGATATAAGCAGAGTTTTTTGGCATAATCTCCCCTGTATCACTGTACAGTTTTTTGTTTTGTTTTGATTTTTCTGGAGTCCTGTCTTGCTTTAATTATTGTGTTCTGGAAGCTCCATAACTCTTCTGGCATGAATTGCAGTGTCATAAGGTTTTCACAGAGGTATCACAATGTCAGAATAAATCTCTCCATATGAATAATTATACCACTTTTGTACTGCTTTTCACCTGCATCAGCTTCTCTGTTGATCTTTGCACCCTTTGTTGCTCTGGCATCATTTTGACAGATTGTTCTCTCTCTCTTAAAATGCTTATATGCAGTCAGGTGCAACTACTCACAACTAATTGATGGCAGGTGCAAATACTAGGAGCCACATGCATCTTACAGATGTCTTTCCTTGCTGCTTCCTTGATCTTCTTGTCCTATGAGGAGAGGGGTGTGTTTGGCAACGCTGAACAGAGGATGACTGTTCTATTTGGCATATTTCAGACTGAAAAGAGAGCATGAAACAGATTTCCAAATTTCATAATATCCAAAAAAATTCATGTAGAGTTGATCAAAATATTTTATTTTGACAAAAATACCCCAATTTTTGACAATTTAAAATGTTATGTTACACTATTCCATACAAAATAAAACAAATTTTAAAAATAATTTCATAAAGAAAATGACAAAATATTTTGACAGTGTCTAAACATTTTCCCCTTTTCTCTCCAGAATGAAATTTCAGCAGAATATACAGGATTTCATTATTTGATACAATTACATTTCTCAGTGGAAAAATATTCCAAGTAATTTTTTTTCCATCTAACTCTGGCCCAAACTGAAGAGAAGTCTGTGAAAAGCCAAGTTCTATCAGTAACAGACATGAAAAATTAACTCATTATCTAACTTGCAAATAACCATAGGAACTGCCAAAGACATCTGAAATCACTTCATACTCAGGGCTGTGTCAGAAGTCCAGGAAGAAAAAGTAGCCTTGCTACTCGGGCAGAAATCCAACCTGAAATTGCTACAGAAGGCATCTCTTCATGTCCCTATTAAACGCCTTGGTGCT
>WAAD01003165.1:57221-74855 GCA_013389945.1 Fregata magnificens
TTAAACGCCTTGGTGCTTAAATGCTAATGTACTGACTAAGCACTATCACGATGAGCATGACAGTCTGAGTAGACTTTCATGTCTGATGTTTTTAGTAGGCAACCAGTCTGATTTCCTGACAACAGAATTCCTCCCTAGAAAACGGAGCCTGCAGCCATGGTCAAGGAGAGGAGCTAGCCTGTCTGCTATATCTAACAAATGATGCCCCCCTCCTGTATTATTTCCTAGCCTGCACTGTCAGCCAGGTGGATTGTACCTCTGGAAACTAAATAGACATGCGAAAACCACTGGTGTCATATGGTTGAAAATGTACTTTATGCAGTATTATTCCCTGGACATATCTAATCAGGGACTGGCATAGTGTAGGTCATGGGACACTTTATAGAATGGTCTTGGACCAGATGTGGTGGAAATTGCATGAGAAGTTTGCCTGCATGCCCTGCACTGAGGGATTTCTGGTCAGCAGGGAGTGAATTAGCCCAGCAGGTGCCGATAGACTCAGATAGGAAAGTAGAAGGATGAGTCCAGTGAATTCCTGGCATACTGTATGGCAGCTGTCCTACTATCTGGCATCTGCACTGTCGTGTGAAGCTTTCAGCTCCAGGCTTCCTCTCTCACCTAGCTGTGCTGGAGAACAGGCAGAGACTATGCAGAGCTGAGAGATCAGGTAGTCACAAATGTGGCCAAATCCCATTGCAAAGATGTTGCAGTGGAAAGGCTCTGTACAAAGACAAGGAGGTCTTCTGGGAGTGCAGCCACAGCTATGTTTTGCCTGTTTCCAGAGCTAAGTGTGTGGGATCTCAAGCTGTGCCTCTCTTAAATCCATTGCTGTTGAGTCAGGCAGGGAAGATTGAGGGGCACAATGGAGGAGTCTCAAACAGGAGGTTTGCAGTCGCTAATTTTCCAGTGTTGTATCATGAATAATTGTCACACCAATGCTGCCTTTAGTGAAATCCCACTTTTTGTTTGCAGTGGCTTTGAAATGGCCACACAACTGTTCATCTGCTTGTCTTCTGTGAGTATTTAACCTCCCAGAAGGGGAGGTGCTGTCCCAGGGCACAAGACCTAGAAAATCATGCTTAAGTGTGGCTTTTTTCATTGCCAGGAAGGGTCTAACTTCCCTTGGCGTTCTTTACTGTGGTGGTGTAGTGTACTCTCAAGGGCTAGGAGTGGCCCAGGTCATTGCTGCTTTCCTCATGAGGCTCCACTTTCAGCTTGTCTGTGGTGGGTTGCATCTGCTGCCTAACAGGAACTAACTGTATTCACAGGTTTCTCACTTTGAGACTGTAGAAGACTGTGGAAAAATAATTAATCTTTTACACAAAGTCATCTTTTCAGCTGCTCTCACCTGAGGGTCTTTTGGGAGGCAGTGTCCTTCATGCAGTCTGGAGTTCTCTGTGCTCAATGTACACCCACACCAGTTTGTCATTTGGTCCTAGTCTGTTCTCATTTTCAGAAGGGTGAGATTCAAATGGCCGTCCAGCAAACATCTACTTTAGTGTGCACTGAGCACTTTCCAGGCTCCACCGACTGCACTGAGTAGCTCTCTATTCAGAGTAATAGGTGTTTGACAGCTAGTGCACATATAGAAGACTAATTTCAGGTGCCCTAATTCCAAACTGGATCTCACCCAAAGTTTTTCAATAGTACATCTTCCCATCTTTCAGCTTCCTGCCTTGCCCTGTTAACACTTTGATTCTTCATGTTTGTTACAACAGGTCAGTCATTACCAGACTGATGGCCTGTGGTCCGAACAGGGACAAAATGGCAACAGCTCTTGACACTTTTTGCTTTTGATCTATCTGTAACTTTTGTGAGCCTTGTTACTGCTATAAACATCCCTATCTCATATAACTAAAAAAAAGGTTTTGCACCAGCAGACAGCTGATAGGGATCAGATGGACAGAGTAGCAGCTGTTATTTACACAAAATGGAATTTTTTCCCATACATTACATTTGTGTAATAATTCTAGATCTCCTTGGGTCTGAAAGGAGATAATGGATAGAACCAAAAGGCCAATATCATTTACAGGAATTTGAATGAAATTGAGATGAGCAAAAGAGAGAGATGAAGACTGAGTTAAATTGTCTGTCAACTTCTCCATTAAACTAATGGGTGTAAGATGTTTAAGCATGCATCTTATATTTTGAAGAATTAGGTTTGGAAAGAGGATAAGGGACAGAGGTTGGTAACTTGAGGGACCTTTCCTTGGTAGCAATTAACATGGCAACAAATTGTCTCATCTCTCAAATCTGTGAATAATTTAAGGACATTTCATAATGACAGCACTTTAGAAACTAAGGAAATGAAGATGCATCTCACTAAGTGTTCATTTATGGTCATATTACATCTGTGCCTATGCTCCAACTCATTCTAATAACCCAAAGAGTTTCTTACATTAAGAATTTCCTATGAAGTAGTTATCTGGGGCAAAATTATGTGATATAAGGATGCAGTGACACAGAAGACACCTCTAGGTGACAAAGTAGTATTTGGAGAAAATAGCAATTGTTATGTGGAAGAACCCTGTGGAAAGAATTACAGTGCAAACTTGACAGAACTGTGATTATAGTACGGAAGTCACAGGTAACTCAAAGATATAGATATCTATGGAGATATTATGTATACAAATATTTGAACTTATTAAATAGGATATAACTGGAAGGTCTTGACATCCACAGAATCACAGAATGGATGAGGTAGGAAGGCATCTCTGAAGATCATCTAGTCCAGCCCTCCTCTTCAAAGCATAGTGAGCTAGAGCAGGTAATGCAAGACCATGTTCAGCCGAGGTTTGAATATCTCCATGGAGACTCCACAGCCTCTCCAGGCAATCTGTTCCAGTGTTTGACCACCTGCACGGTAAAAAAAACCCCAAAAACTACCAGTTGTTTTTTCTTATGTTTAAATGGAATTTCCTGCAATTCAGACTTTGGCCATTGTCTCTTGTCTTTCCCCTGGGCACTACTGAGAAGTGTCTGGCTCCATCTTCTTTACTGCTTCCCATCAGGTATTTATACACATTGATAAGATCCTTCTGAGCCTTCTCTTCTCCAGGCTGAACAGTCTCAGCTCTCTCAGCCTCTCCTCATATGTCAGATGCTCCTGTATCTTAATCATCCTCAAGGCCTCTGACAGACTCAGTCCAGTACGTCCATGTCTCTCTTGTACTGGAGAGCCCAGAACTGGACCCAGCACTCCAGATGTGTCTCGCCAGTGATGGATAGAGGGAAGGGATCACCTCCTTGACCCGCTGGCAATGCTTTCCCTCATACAGCCCAGGATGCTGTTAGGTCTTCTTTGCTAAAAAACCATATTGCTGGCTCATGGTCTACTTCTTGTCCACCAGGACTCTTAGGATCTTTTCTGTCAATCATCTGCTTTCCAGCCAGTTGGATCCAGTATGTACTGCTGCATGAGTTTATTCCTCCCCAGGTGCAGGATTTTGCACTTCATGAGTGCATGAGTTGAACTTCATGAGGTTCCTGTCGACTCACTTCTCCAGACCCTTGAGGTCCCTCTGAGTAGCAGCACAACACTTTGATGTATCAGCCACTTCTCCCCAGTTTTGTGTCATTTGCATACTTGCTGGGGATGCACTCTGTCTCACCATCCAGGTCATTCATGAAGCTGTTGAACAGTATTGGCTCCAGTATTGACCCCGGGGGTACCACTGTTGACTGGCTTTCAGCTGGACTTTGTGCTGCTGATCACAGCTCTCTAACAAACCCTGCAATTCAGACCATTTTCAATTCATCTTACTGTCCATGTATCTAGTCCGTATTTCATAATTTTGTCAGTGGGGGTGTTATGGGGACAGTATCAAAAGCCTCCCTAAAATCAAGATATTTTGCTCTCATTGCTCTCACCTCATCCATTGAGCTCATGATCTCATTGTACAAGACTATCAGGTTGGTCAGACATGATTTCCCCTTCATAAATACATGCTGACTACTCCCAATTACTTTTTTGTCCTTCAAATATTTGGAAAGATTTGCAGGATTATTTGCTTCATCACCCTTCCAGTGATCGAGGTGAGGTTTACTAGCTTCTAGTTCCCTGGATTCTTCTTCCTGCCCTTCTTCAGTGTTGGAGTGATTGCTTTCTTCCAGTCCTTAGAAACCTCTCCAAATTGCAATGACCTTTTGAAGATAACTGAGAGTGGCATTGCAACCAGGCAGCTTCCTCAGCATTTGGAGGTCTATCTCATAAGGTCCTGTGGACTTGTGTGCAGTTTGTTTAAATGTTCACTAACCTGATCCTCCTTCGCCTTCCTTGTTGCAGACTCTCCCACTGTTCTCAAGGACCTGGGATCCCTGAAGGCCAGTATTACCTTCTAATATGTAAAGACTGGGGCAAGGAAGCCATTGAGTACATCAGCCTTGCCCATGTCATTTGCCACCAGTTCCCTTGCCCCATTCAGCATCAGGTCCACATTTCCCCTACTTTTCCTTTTGCCGTTGTTATACCTGCAGAAGCTCCTCTCTCCAGATTTGACTCTAGGTGGGCTTTGGCTTTCCTACTTGCACATGTAGAGATTGCCTTCATACTCCTCCAGAGTCACCTCTCCCTGCTTCCACCTCTACTGTCAGGAGCTCCTTGTTCATCCCTGCAGGCTTCCTGCTACCTTTGCTTGATTTTCTGCTCATCACGATGGGCCACTTTTGAACTTGGAGGAGGTGATCTTTGAAAATCAACCAGTTCTCCTGGACCTCTCTTGTATCTGGGATCATAACCCATGGGATTCTTCTAAGAATGTCCCTGAAAAGGCCAGAAACGTTGCTATAAATACAAGGTATGAGTCTGAGTCAAACACAAAATGCCTGTGGCAGTATTCAGAAATTAGCATACTATGTAGGATTCCTTTAAAAGCTAATAACCTGAAGAGGAAGTTATTATGAATACACAATTAAACACTCAAGAGACAAATATGATAGTTAAGATTATTGGAAGAATCTTAATGCTGCCTCTTACAAACATATTTTCTGATACATATTTACACAGTAAATACATCACCTTGAATTAGGCGGTTCCATGTCTTGAGTATCCTAAAATTATGCAGCTTGGTAAGGCACTTTAATCTGTGTAAACTGTGTGGAATTCACCAGTGTGAAATGTACAGAGTAAGTTTCCTATGAACTATCCCACAGATACTTTAAGAGGCTGTGGAAAAAAATGAGCCATATTATACTGGAGACTGTTAAAATAATGCAGACAAACTAAGAGGAGGCAACAAAGCTGATCCATGGGCTTGGAACCACTTCCATAGAGGAAAAGACTCAGCACAGCTGGAGTCCTTGGCTTGGAAGAGGATGAAAATATGACAGCAGCCCAGAAAACCATAAAACATATGGAGATGCTGCATCTGGAATGGTGATTGCTGTTTTTTGTAATCCGAGAGTTAGGGAGCACCCACTGCGATTGCTAAGGAAAAGGAAGCAGTTTGCAAGCAGTGCATAATTACATTGCGAAACTTGTTAAGGTTGTTAAGGTTTTGGGCCACTGGATATTAAGGACCCTGAAAGTAAAAGTGCATACAAGAAGGAGCAGGCAAACAGAGAGAATAGGTCTGTTGATTAGTCTCCGGACTTACTGGTTTGCCTCAGGCACCCATAGATTTCCTCATACCAGGGAAAAGATCACTTCATATTTCTCCCAATTCTTTCACTCCTTCCACAAACCTCTGCTCTTGACCACAGTAAGAGGTAGGAAACCAGGCCATGATGGCCTTTGTCTGATCCATTGTCGCACACCTTAGTTTCTTACAATTTTTTCCCAGCCACATGTACTTTAAATTCAGTCTAAGCCAAAACCTGCTGTTTAGGTTGTGCAAGAACAAGATTTTCTGTCATATTGTATTGGCTCTGGCTGGGATGGAGTTAGCTTTCTCTGTAGCAGCCCTCGTAGCGCTGTGCTTTGTATTTGTAGCTAGAAGGGTGTTGATAACACACAGGTGTTTTGGCCACTGCTGAGCAGTGCTTGCACAGCATCAAGGCTGTCTGTCCAACCTCCCCTCTGAAGGCCAGTGGGCTGGGGGTGGGCAAGAGGTTTTGAGGGGATGTAGCCAAAACAGCTCACCCAAACTGACCAAAGGGATATCTCATGCCATATGATGTTGTGTTCAGCAATAAAAGCTAAGAGCAAGGAGGAGGAGGGGTACATTCGTTATTAAGGCATTTGTCTTCTGAAGAAACCACTGTGCACACTGGGGTCCTACTTCCCGGGAAGTGGCTGGACATCTCCTGCCGATGGGAAGTAGAAAATAAATCTTTTTGTTTTGCTTTCCTTCTGCACGTGGCCTTTGCTTTTCTTCATTAAACTGCCTTTATCTCAACCCATGAGTTTTTAATCTTATTTTCTCTCCCTGTCCTGCTGAGGAGGGGAAGTGAGAGAACAGCTTGGTAAGCACCTAGCAGCCAGCCAAGGTGAACCCACCACAGTCTTTTTTGGCACCCAACAGTGGGGCTCTAGAGGAATTTGAGATAAGGACAGTAATTGCGAGAGGTAATGGGCAAAACATGGACTGGACATTACCAGAGAGCGGAATAATTGTGGGGAATTTTTTGTTGTGAAGGGACAAGGGGTGGATTGTGTGTAAATTGTCCACTTTTGTCAGTGTTGTGATGATGTTATTTTGACTTTGGTGTGGGGAATTCTTTTTGTTGATGTAAGTGAAGTTTGTGAAGATTCTATGGTGAATGTGTATTTTAATGATAATTGTTAAATATGTGAATCACAGAGGCAACGGGTAGAATGTATTGGGTTTATGTGGCAAGGTTTTGGTAGTGGGGATGGGCTGCAGGGGTGGCTTCTGTGAGAAGACACCAGGAGCGGCTTCCATGTCAGACAGAGGCAGTTCCAGCCGGCTCCAAGACAGACCTGCCGCTGGCCAAAGCTGAGCCCAGCAGTGACAGTGGTGGTGTTTCTGTGATAACATATTCAAGAAAGGCTAAAAACCACTGTGCAGCAGCTGTGAGGGAAAGGAGTGAGCAAATGTGGGAGAAACATCCCTGCAGACACCAAGTTCAGTGAAGAAGAAGGGGAAGGAGGTGCTTCAGGCACCAGAGCAGAGATTCCCCTTGTAGCCCATGGAAAAGGGTATGGTGACACAGGTTTTCCCCCTGCAGCCCATGGAGGACCACAACGGAGCAGATATCTACACTGCAGCCTGTAGAGGCCCCCATGCCAGAGCAGGTGGATGTGCCCTGAAGGATGCTGCAGCCTGTGGAAAGCCCACACAGGAACAGGCTCCTGGCAGGAGCTGTGGCCCATGGAAAAGAGCCCACACAGGAGCAGGTCTTCTGGCAGGACCTGTGACTCTTTGAGGGACCCACACTGCAGCAGTCCATTCCTGAAGGACTGTACTCTGTTGAAAGGACCCATGCTGAAGAAGTTCTTGAAGAACTGCAGCCTGGGGGAAGGACTCATGTTGGAGAAGTTAATGAAGGACTGTATCCCATGGGAGGGCCCCTGTGCTGGAGTGGGGAAGACCATTAGGAGGAAGGAGAGGCAGAGATGAAGTGTTACGGACTGACCACATCCCCCTGCACCACTTGTGTGTGAGTGAAGTTGAGCCTGGGAAGAAGGGGAGGTGGAGGGAAGGCATTTTTAATTTTGTTTTTACTTCTCATTATCTTACTTTGCTATTAATTTGACAATAAATTAAATTAATTTCCCCACATTGAGTGCTTTGCCCATGACGCGATCTCCCTGTCCTTATCTCAACCCACAAGCTTTTGGTCATTACTTCTCCCACTGTCCTGCTGAGAAGGGAGAGTGATACAGCAGCTTGGTGGGCATCTAGTGGCCAACCAAGGTCATATACATACAGGTGACAGAAACACCAGCCCTTTTTTTATATTCAAAGAGAGTAATAGCCAGGAAAATACCATTAGTGAGACATTTAAGCTAAAGTTTTTCATGTAAAAATTCAAAGGCCATGAAATCTCAAAACTAAATGTGAACTGCAAACTTTAATCCTCTTCTCTGCCTGTCTTCTAAAGATAGGTTGATTAAACTCTTTGGTCATACAAGGTACTGAAATAAAGAGGTATAGCCAGGGGTGGGCTGCAGCTTTGGAGCCCTAACTTTGGAATTAGTTTTCCCCTGGCAGGCTGAATATATTCCTCTTAAAGTCATGCTTTACTGTTTTGTGTCCCTTTGAAGAGAAGATGGTTCTTGCTTAGAGCTGAAAGTGGTGAATAATTCAGGATTTGCATAAAACACTGATTTTGAATCATTTTAATTCTACTGTTGAATTACTGAATTTTATGGTAGTGAGGAGAATTACATGTGTGTGTGTTTGTGTGTATGTGAATAACTACATATGTATACACACACAAACATTTTGGATGCAAAGAACACAAGATAGACATTCTTATTTACTTTACAAAATTACAAATACTACTTTACAAAATCCAGGTAAACTATCAAACAGCTGTTATTCTGGAAAGAGAGTACTGGAATGTTATTAGAGGGAGACAAATGCTGTTGGTAATTGTGTCTTTACAAAAGACTTTAACCTTCAAGGTACACACTGGAGAACAGATGCTTAAATACAGATAGGACCTGCTTTTGCCTTGATGTGACAGGTGACAGACCTATTGACAAAAAGAGACCCTGATCCAAGGAAGTGATGTTCCTTTAGACTTGTTTTTGATCACTAGTTAAGACATTAGGGAAAATTTAATTTTCTGGGAAAAGAAAATGAGTTAAATTTAATTTGCTTCAGCCTCAGTAAAATGCTTGATCCAATTGCTATAAGGAAAATTATCAGGTTTTCTTAAGAAAGAGAAGCTGGAGGTTAGTAGAATAATTGCAGACTCAGGCTTTCATGCAGAATACCAGATGAGCTCATACCAGTTACTGATGCCACAAACTTAAGAAGCATTGTCACTTCAAAAGAAAACTGGGCTAGCATTCAGGAGGAAATGGGTGACCTTGAGAAGTGAGGGAATTGAAGCAGTAAAAAACTCAGTAGTGCAAAACAGGATTTTACGTAGAAAACCTAAATCACTAAAGATGAAACTTGATTTGTTTATGAAATTAGTTGTTTGGTATGTTGCCTGCGATAGCTTGTAACAAATCTGAGGCCTGGTTTGGTACTCCTAAGCAGTCCTTTCCCTGTTTATAGGCTCTGTTTAACAAGCACAGTCCCAAGCATGGATAAGTAAAGCTACTATTAACGCTGGAGAGGCTTACATTGGTGTTTTAGAGAGGGACTCACTTCTACAGGTGCACATGAAAGCTCTATGAGTTTACATTCAAGGTAGTGGCAGCAGAGGAAGATGTGAGATCAGCCACCTTTGGCTGGAAAAAGGGCAAATGTTTAGTCTAGGCTGAACATTTAGATTTTGGACTATTTGGTTGTGATGTGATTGTCCACAGGCCAGCCTCTACAGGGAAGTGAGACTGAAAAAGGTGATTTAGTGCTGACTCTAACGATATCCTTTTATACTTGTTATCTCTGTTGGGTAGACTTCTTTTTTTTTTCAGTTCTGGAACTGGACACAGCACAAGGGTTTCTGAGCTTGCAGTTGTTTCTTCATGCCTGCTCTTTCCTCCAGTAGGAGGAAGAAAACAAACTGTGAGGACAGTGGGAGACATGCCGGTTCCAGTCCTAGATGCCTTGCTGGCGTTTCCGTGGGAGGATGCAGTGATGGCCTCCCAGCGCATGGCAGTTGCACAAGGGGCAGCCAGCAGAGGTCAGAGGCTTTTGCGGCTTTCCAGATTTTGGCATTGGTAGCATATCACTTGATTTGAAGAAGCATTTCTGGACAATAAGGATATGCAGTTTTGAGTCCAGCTGGCAGGTTTCTATAACACAAACACAGCCAGCACTGCTTGCAGTCCCAACACTGCAATTCCTCATTTCGGTTTTGTACTCATTGGCCTTCTGTGGACCCAGTCAGACAATGCACCTCACCGTGTCCTGACATGCCTGTCACTGCATTTCACGTAGGCTGCCTCTGCTCTCAGTTCTGCCACTTCAAACACCTGGACTCATAACGAATAAATACCATTTTCTCCTTGAAGCTTTCTTCGTTAGACCAAGTATCGATCAATATCATGGCCATGCCATAGAGGATTGCAAGTTTCTTTTAATGTTCAGTTCTCAGACCAAAGATGAAACTCACTCTTTTTTTCCTATAACGCAGAACATTTTTGATGTAAGACAGTGGCAGGGAACACTTCTCCAGACATAGCCTAATTTTCTTCCTCCTTGAGAAATATTTGGGCATGAACAGAAAATTGTCATTATTTCTATTCTTTTATCTTCAGTCAGGTTAAAAACTCCAAATGAAAACATTGCTGAATTAATATGCTCTTCACTGCTATTTTTTTCTACAGTTAATTTCTCGCATGGCATACAAAAGAGGGTGAACATTTAGGTTTGGCTGAACAAAAGAACATATGCAAAGATGGTAAATATCTTTATACATATTCCTGGATACTCTTCCATGTAATTTTAAAAGGCATTCACTTTTAGCGCTAGTATCATGTCTACTCGCCTCATCTAAAGACGCAGCTGTTGCTTCAGCTGGACACTGCAACACTGCGTGTTGAAGATGCTCTCCTGCTCCTGCTCCTTATGGAGCATGGCTCCTGTGTGCTCACTTGGGCTGGCTGTGGGAGAGAGCTCTTGGCAGCACCCCCACATAATCCCTGGGTTCTCTGCCCAGAACATCACTCTGTCCGTTGCACAGTGTTTGCATCTTTGCATGTGAGATCAGTTCCTTCAGTTTCTTCTGCTGGCTTCCTTCTGCACATGGGCTGGGACCATCCCTGCTCCTTTTATAACCCTGAGGGAATTTATTGCTTTACATGCTTTGCTCTACAGAAGCAGATATTTGTTTTATTCCACTGTAAAAGTCATTTATGATCAGGGATGAAATATGATCTTAATCTTTATTCAGGCAGAGCTCAAAATCACAGCAATAGATTTGTTATTATCCCTTTCAGAAAGCAAGGGCTGAGGAGAAGCAGCAGGACTGAGTTATGGATCATGTTTCCCAGACTGAAATGGTATTCCTGAGAGTGAGGTGCTGTGGGTTAGCACTGTTTTGATGATGCTACAGTCACGCGTTAGTGATCTATACTGGAGTGTCTGATCTTCATGCTCTTCTCAGACATATTTCACAATGTGCAAAGTGATCAGGTCCTAGGAATGATGTAACACATCAGAGCAACAGCAAGAAATGAGAGCTCTGTCTTTTAAAGCAATACCAGCCAGCAGAATAAGTCTCTATAAGTACCCTATGGTGCTGACACACCTTTATTTAAACTCTTTGTGCAATGTAATTCTGTCGAAAGAGGCATCAGGCCCTGTGAAGCTATTAATCCTTCCAAGGACAGACTGGAGTCTGAGAAAAAATTACTCTGGTTGTAAACAAGGAGATCATTTGCCTCCCTCCCCTCATTCTGGGACTCTGAAACTGGGCATAAAGAAAAAGATCTAAAGGATCACGCTGTTATAGGAGAGGGAGGATCTCTCTGCCATGCTTCAGGAGCCAACTGAATTTGGATCATAAACTTCTGAACTGAATCAGAGTAGGATGTTCCGAATTGGTACCCTACATTCTGCCAACCACCAACCTTTCTGTTAAGTTTGCTATTTTAATGTGATATTATTAATGAGAAAATATTTATTTTAGTGTTTTCTGTCTGGGTTCCTTCATATGCTTCTCTTGGTGCAGCATCTTGGGCTCCCACTTGCCTACTGTGCTCAGACAAATGTCGCATTAACCTTCAGAAGTGTATCTGCTGAATGTGGCGCCCGTGTGGTAAGAGCAGTTCTGATGCCACTGCACGCTCCGGCTTGTTTATCAAGCCCTTAACTTACAGAAGCTGATATTGTGTCAGATCGTCTGCAGTTGATTGAAAAGACTACCTGACAAGAAGATAAGAAGAAAACACCCCATTTCTTTCCTACTAATGTCTGCTGGAAGTTTTATATCTTTGCAGTACTTTACAGGGCAGTTCACAGGATAGTTTCTTCTGTGTGTAATATTGAAGAAAAGGTATCTTGTTGTTCCTTTCTTTGTTTTTTTCTTAAAATTGAATTTTTCCCTCCTTTTCTTTTTGTAGTGTCATAAATCACACAGACCTTTTCAATTCTTTCTGCCCTGGACTAAAATCACAAAGATCCAACTGATGAGGAAATCTTTGATAGTAGTGTGTTTTTTTGGTATAAGCGTTATTCACAAGGAGGGGGTTTAGGAGCTCCTGGGATAGCAATCAATGCTTTAGATTTACTTGACAGAAGCTCCCTAAATTTATGGGGAAAAGTCCTTCTGCAAAGAACTGGAGAAAGAATTCCTCTTTCACTGGGGGTGATAAAGAAGTAAGGTTTCATATATGTTTAAAAAAAAACCCAAAAACAGTGCAAAAAGCAGACTCAGCTCTGGCTATTATTTAATGCATTTTCAGGCTGATGACCATCGTGTACCTACCCATCCTATCCTTCCAACCCTTAAAACAAAGGAAACTGGATTTAAAATAGGCTAGTAAACAGTGGTATAGCTCATTTGCACTTTTTCAGATCTTCAGACAGCTTTCTTCATGTATACAGACTCTAGGATGGAAGTCCTGTGGGTGACCACCAAAGTCAAAACCAGTACGCAGATTCCTCCTGCTGTATATATTGAAAGGGCTGCTATATATTAGCCTCTGAAATGGATTTTATAAAGCAAATTCAGAATGTTAGTTGGAAGCATGAATGCTCTTAAATCAAAGTTTCCTGAACTCACGCTTTCTGAAGCATTAAATGATGAGAAAATTACAGCAGAGAAGGACTGTTAATAAAACAACTGCTCCCTCAAAATCCGGGTCAGGGCCTTATGTTAATTCTGTACTCACCAACCTATTTTTGTAACAACAACTTTCACAAAACTGAATGGAGAGGAGTGATTAAATAGCACATCTGGCCCTGAAATATTATTTCTTGATGTTATAACTTGGAAAAGGACAACTACAAATGGCAATTCTGGTGTAGGTACTGTGCGATAAATTCTGCTCCTGTGTAAGCACCTGCTGGGCAGGGAGAGGGGAGGAGACTGAACTGAACCTTCGTCTCATTCACACAGCCTGATTATACATGAACTTTAAATCCAGCTCTCATTCCACTTTGTACTTTCATCTCCATTCAGTTTCCGGTGAAGTGCTCCTGTGTTCTTGAGAAAAAAAGGAGGGCATGATTAGGTAGGAGAGTGCAACATGTGTTCGGTTACAGAAAGCAATATCATCTCTCCCCTAAATCTGATTAGTTATTGTTCCCTTAAGTAGCACTAAGTATGCTCACGTGCTTTGCAATCCAAGCTAAGGCATAAACACTGGCCAAATGCCAGTGCAGCAGCCCACTACTGCCATGCATAGGAGACAGAGCGTGAAAAGGTTCCAGGGGAGAACCTTTGGGGAGGCTTTGGCTCACGTTTTCCAGGAATCCTCTTTCTGAGCTTTCTCACCTTATAAGAGCCTTATGAGAGCTTCATTGGGCTAAGAGGTGAAAAGTAGAGCAGCAACAACTGTGGGAGAGAGCAAGTACACCAGACTGCAGGAGTTATGGGCCAGCTGGAATCATCTAAGATTTCCCTCACTCCTCAGGGAGCCACAGGTAGTCCTACCAAAAAGCCTTCTGCCTCCCCAGGGAGACCTGAGAGCAGCATTGAGCATGGCAGGGGCATACATTTACTGCTTTTTGAGTCTCACCATACATTTTGGCCTCAGCAGGTGAGGAGGGAGCTATGAACAGACAGATGGGGGACTCTTCTAGTGGATACTAGCATATAAAAAAAGGAGTCATGGGACCATAAAGGATATTGCAGAGCTGTCAAATACTAGGTATTGTCATGACTTTGAGGTATGTTATCTAAGAGTCAGAGATTTTGTTGACATTGTTTCTTTTTAAAGTTTAATTTCTTCCTTTGTCTGCTATTGCGTTGCTCTCTGCTTACATCATTAAATCACTGGAGTGGTGTCCAGTCTCGCAGTCTTCTATCAGATATCTGATGCAAACTGGAGGCTACCTAATACTCATTAACTGCCTAAAGCAAATGGTGGCACATGCAAGCTGCTTTGGCAGAACTTATTTAAACTACTCAAACACAGAAATATAATTACATGTGGTTATTTTGTTGTGTAAATATTTGTAGTGCTCAAAAAAGTTCTTTGTCGGCAATTCGTAAGCATGAGATTGCCTGACAAACTAATCTATACCCAGAAGTTATTTTACTATGCAGCAATTCCTACAGATAGTTAATCATGAAGAGATAGACCGTATTTTGAAATTTTGGTCCAGGGTCTTTAAAAAATGAATGTGTAAGTCACAAATGTAAATAGTTTGTATTTGTATAAACCTGAAAACAAATATTTTGTGTTATGTGCATAAACATGAGGATCATGTATGCAAACTAAACTCCAGTATGGGTATCTCTAAACATGAACTTAAGCAATATAGTGATAAGGACAGTTAGACACAGTCATCAAATCAGTTAATAATCTAAAAGATGTGCTGTGAGCATCACTAAAATCAGACAAGATATTGTTCTGCCCCAAATGGTCATATATGCTGGATGAGAAAGCTCATAAAAAATCCAGCCTTCACTTGTCCTAATTTAGTCATTGCTTATTTAATAATGTACTATTACCAGGAGAGAATGAGCAAAATTAAGAAAAGTGAGGATTACATAGGCAGGACAACCTGGTTATTTAATTGAGACAGAAGCATGTCATGATAGTTCTCTTCTGAAATAAGCTGACAGTGAACACTAATATGTCACAACATACCACAGATTGATTTCAGTTCAGACAACCTCAGACGTAATGATTAGTACAGATGATAGTTAATGCTGCAATTTGCATACTGTGGATTAATGCTTAACCTGGGTGATTACCATAAGTAAGCCATGCATCTCTCTCCTACATTCCTTCATCTGCAGATATTCAGGCACGACTAAACTGGTCCCCAGTGTGCAATACTCACTACCATGATCAGCAGTATGAAATGAAATGTTAAATCCAAAAACGAAGAATCAGCACTAGCTTTATGAATTTAGCATTCAAATCAAGCAATTTAAGTTGTCAAAGTCTGAACTAAAAACACTCTCTAATTATTTATATATCCATGTGAAACTTGCTGTTCTTGTAAAACAGCTAGATATATTGACAACCAGTGTATATTAGTCATTTGAAAACCACTACCCAGCCTCAGGTTTTACAGTAATTAATTTTAATGCTGACAGGGAAAGAGGCAATATTCTTGAGTTTCTTTAAGACTTAAAAAAGTTCAGGTTTGATTCTTATCTTTTTCTTGTGAAAGAACTGTGGAAATATATATTCTAAGAAAACCAAAACAGATTTGTAGGTAGCATCCATGGTACAGGAAATGTAATGGTGGTATACCATCTGCATATTTGATTGAAAAATGTATTTGGAAGCTTTTTACTTAGTGGTTGTAGTAGTAGGTGATAACTGCTATGCATGAAAAAACCTAACAGATTCTTGAACTTTGAAGATCTCAGCCTCAGGATATTTAGTATTTTAAACAGTTGTTTTAATTTTTTTTGTGAAGTTTGGAGAGATCCGTTTAAGGGTTTTCTGGTAACATATGGAGTTCTGTAACTGTGATTTTGGGATGCATGCACATTTTGTAGTTACGATCAGTCACCAGGGTCTATAATGTCTATCATTCTAGAATTTTTATCTTTATTCCTAAGAATCTGTAGTAATTTATATACCAGGCAAATTATGGGTGTGGCTACCAATATTCAAAGATCCTTCTCTCTACAACTACCTGAAAGGAGGTTGTAGTGAAGCAGGCCTTGGTCTCTTCTCCCAAGAAACTAGTGATAGGACGAGAGGAAATGGCCTCAAGTTACATCAGGGGAGGTTTAGATTGGATATCAGGAAAAATTTCTTTACCGAAAGAGTGGTTAGGCATTGGAACAGGCTGCCCAGAGAGGTGGTGGAGTCACCATCCCTGGAGGTGTTCAAAAAAGGTGTAGACGTGGCACTCCAGGGCCTAGTTTAGGGGTCATGGTGGTGTTGGGTTGACGGTTGGACTTGATGATCTTAGAGGTCTTTTCCAACCTTAATGATTCTATGATTCTATAAAGTCCTTTCTGTGCTATTGACATGTTATAAGCCCCTGAATCTTTTAGATATGACTGTCCTCTTGTTGAAACTAAATATTTACACTTTAAATGCTACCTGCAAAATGCAGTAAGTACCACATTTTCAGAGACATCGTATATTCCAGAAAGGTATTCTTCAGATAACACCATTTCTTTCTGCAACATTTTACTCTGGGGCAGGGAATCTCACAAGGATAAGAAAGCAACAAAATGTAGATCTTTTGCATTCAGCTAACCTTGGATCACGATATATGATCTATTTCAGGGATTACAGCCCACACCTGAGCTCTTCTTTTAGAAGTCAGAGGAAACTTCTCCTCTTCTTGTGACTTTCATTGTGATGAGAACAGTATTTAAAATGACTTTCTGTAAGTATGTGGAAGAAGTCTTGATGCAGACCTGGCACAACATTGTTTGTTTTAGCTGATAAACCGTGGGCCATTCTGGCTCAGTGATACCGCTGCCAGAGGAGCTCCTTGAAACTCCTGTATCTCTTTACTTTAGAAAGACTGTGATCGATACATCTACCACACATCTCTCTTCTCACTGCCAATTTACAGCATGTAACTTCATGTTTCAGCCTTCTCATTCTTTGTATCCGTGAAAGTTCAGTGAGCTCTAGCAAAGCCAGCAGATGGGGAAAAAAACCAGCTTGCTCTCTGTATCCAGTACAATACTATGAATGAGCAAAGCAGCAATGAAATATCCCTGTTTACAGAATCCCTGCTTGCAGACAACCTTGCACATTCCTTTGCATCCACTCTAAGGAAGTTCTTCATACCTAGAAAGAGGCAATTTAAAAGAAAAAACAAAAAACATCAGGCTCTGTTGTCTGAATCACTGTTTTCCTTATGGAGCATCACTGTGTTTTCTTTCAAATTCATAGCTCCTAAGCCATGGTTAAAGTGAAAGAAAATGAAGTTTAATTTAAAATGTATCCTTTTTTCCATCTGATGTGGGTATTGGAATAATTGTCCCTTTGCAACAATATAAGTTGTGAGTCTGTGTTTTCACTTTGAAGATATTGTTTCCCTTCCTCTGAAGGAAAACAAACTTCCCTCAGAGCAGCTGCTGTTCCAGGTCCTTCAATGATTTTATGAAGATATACTGTTCAATTTTGCACACAGTGTAAACACAGTGGGTAAGCCAGTACTAAATAGACATGGATTTAAATGAGATGTTTGGAAGACTTTGCTCTATTCGTTACTGTAGCATGGAGTAGTCGGCCTCAGTTTGGAAAATAACTTGTTATTGTCACAATGTTTGCAGCTGGAATAGAGTTGACTCAAATTGCCAAGAACAAAACTGATTTTGGAATATACTACAGAGATATGGCTTATTCTGTCAAAAATGATTACACACTGAGAAACTGCTGACTCTGTAATCTCATGTATGGTCCTCTCTTTCTTTCTTTGATAGCAGAGTCTTAGCAGTTTTCCTAACCAGCAGTTTCTTCTCAAAATGTCTTCCGCTGTAAGGAATATTGTATCCTCCACTCCAACT
>WAAD01003167.1:0-159132 GCA_013389945.1 Fregata magnificens
GCCCTCCTCTGGACTCACTCCAACAGGTCCATGTCGTTCCTGTACTGACGACTCCAAAGCTGGACGCAGTACTCCAGGTGGGGTCTCACGAGAGTGGATTAGACGGGCAAAATCACCTCCCTTGATCTGCTGGCCACGCTTCTTTTTATGCAGCCCAGGATAGGGTTGGCTTTCTGAGCTGCAAGCGCACGTTGTTGGTTCATGTCCAGCTTTTCATCCACCAGTACCCCTAAGTCCTCTGCAGGGCTGCTCTCAATCCCTTCATCCCCCAGCCTGTATTGATATCAGGGGTTGCCCTGACCCATGTGCAGGACCTTGCGCTTCGCCTTGTTGAACCTCATGAGTTTCACATGGGCTCATGTCTTGAGCTTGTCCAGGTCCCTCTGGATGGCATCCCGTCCCTCTGGATGGCATCCCATCCCTCAGGCCTGTCAACCACAGCACTCAGCTTGGTGTTGTCTGCAAACTTGCTGATACCGTTCCTGTAGGTACTTTCTTATTTCTGTGTGTACACTTGAGGTGGTCCCCCTTCAACCCTGTTTTGTTGATTGCAAGGTCTCTCTTGTCCACATTACTCTGGCACCTTTGCTTGTCATCCTGGTCTACTACTTGCTCACTGGATTGTAGTTGTCTTCTTCCTCCCCTGTCATTCCAATTTGAAAGCTCTCCTCACCAGGTTGGCCAGAGATCCTTTTGCCACCAGCTTATGTGGGATTGGGATACAGGGATTCTTATTACGTGATGGTGGTGTTATGCACTTAATGAAGTGAAAATACATTGCATGAGCATGTTGAAGGAGTCTACTGTAAAATGACTTGGTAAATTCTTTTACCTTAGTTACTAAAACTTTCCTAGCCATCTCATGCAGATTTCAACTTCCTCCATCCCCCTGCCTTCTGGACAAGCAGTGGGGAAAAATTGGGGGTAGTTTTTGCTTGAATGTGTGTGAGTTTTGGTTCTTTTTTTTTTTTTTTAAGAAGCATTTTCTTTGGAAATGAAATGCAAATATGTTTCCGTGACCCCAACCAGTTAAAGATTGCCTGAGTCTTTTAACAGCTGTCTTGAAGCTTGCCTTCAGCCTGGAAGAGGTTTCTGTGCAAAATGGCACCGCTTACTCTACCTACAGGAGAAAGAGGAAGACCCAGGAAGCTTTCCTGATGTCCTTCTGTGTCTACTGATTTAAGGTCTGCCAACTTTTTCCCTGCTAGCCCGCCTATACACACAAGGGGGTACAGAGAAAGGCGGTAGCTTACAAATTCAGGGGAACTTAGGAATCAATTGCTGTCAGGTCTCGATGGCTTTCTGTGTTGCTCTTCTGGAGGCATTTTGTCATACCAGCGCAGCTCTAACACGAGCTGGCTCTGCTGCCATTGGGTAATTCCCGAAACTGCTCTGTCCAGGAAGAACAAAGAATATGTTGCTTGTAAAACTCCTTGTGACTGCTCTTCAAGTCATCTGTGTAGATTAGGAGGTTTTGTTTGTTTGTTTGTTTTTCCCTAGCTCCAACTTAAAATCGGTTCCTCACCTTGATCCAAATAGGACGGCACACGTGGTGAGGATGTGCCAGCAGTGAACATGTGCTTATGATGGATGGATTTATGAAGCTAATTAACTAAATTTAATATAACTTAGATTACATACATAATTAAAGCAATCAGGAAAATACTAGTACATAGCTGTTAAAGTCTGGACTGATACTAAAGATTTTGTGAATTAACCTCTTTGTTTAAGAAGTGATGTTCCTCTGTAAGCTTTTTAAACCAATCTCGTACTGAATAATTCTAGAATAAATTCTGCTGGGTGGATTTAGGACAAGAATGTCCGTAGGTCAGTGGCACATGCTGACTATAGTCTTTGCAAGAATTTTCTCTGTGAACAACCAAAAAAAAAAAAGTGCATCTTCCATCTTAATTGAACCCTCGAAATTCATGCCTACAAACTAAATGAAAATGGAAACTTTACATGTCTTGTCAGCAAATTGCAAACTATCAGTCACAGCTACAGATGAAAGCTAGCACGACCTACATCTGTCGTGTTGCTACAATGGTGCCGGCATTACAGTTCCATTGTTTAGGTTTAGGGTCAAGCCTGTTGAGACCTCTTTTTATTCAGCTTTGAATGTATCCATTTTCATGAAGTTTTTCAAAGCCCTATGAAAGACTCAGCAGGGCAAGATGTGGTGATGTTGAACCTAAGTTAGTCTTGCAGCTATCGAACTGTCTCATAGTCACAGATGGTCACTGTGATTGTCCACACCAGTCTACCACCGGAGCTGCTATTGAAAGGGCACAAAACTGATGGTACAAAGGGACGCCTTTTTTCCTGCCAATAAATGAGGCTGCTGTTGCTCTGAGCTGGCATTGTCGGAGGTTTTGTGCAGGAGAAGAATGGCTGTTGACAAACCAGTTTCCATGCCGAAAAATGCTACTCTTATTCCTAAACTTAGAGATCTTTCCTTGGGTGAATAACGTTGTCTGACTAATATCAGAGTGGCATTTTGCAAACTATTTTCATTGATTATGTGGATGACGGCTGTACTGGGAGGTCTGATGCTGACAGTAGTAAATGCAAGCTTGTTAATGTGCTAAACAAGGCATGCTTCTGTTTTGTAATTCCATTAGAGGAAAATCTCTTTGGCTGTACACTGTTAAAAACATCAGGGGCATGAATTGCTATGTTTCTGTGTTTAATCCTCAAATGTTAAAGTGTCCTTACATAGACTGAAGGAGCTCGGTCAGTTGTCTCCCCGAGTTATGTAACTTGGTTAACCAAGTACCAAATATCTTACTCTTCACGCTATAAAAATGTAAGGTTTTAGAGCTAGTAAGTAAATCTTCCAAATCCTCCATATTGACAATGTGAATGTGTGTTTTGTTTTGTCTTTAAACAGAACTGCTTCTTCCAATATTAACTACCATTTTCCTCCTTTTCTGGTATGGTGGGGTGAAAGCCTCCGCACAAATGACCTGCCTGTTCATTAGCGGCCTGGCGAAGGTTCTGGTGAGATTAAAATAGTTCTTGCCTGAAAGAACAATAAAAAGCAATAAAGCTGATTCCTGTTGTACGGGATCCTTTGTGGCCTCTGACAGATCAGTTTACTGCTGGCAAGGGAACCCTTAAAATTCAAGTGACCATAGTGATGAAATGGATGCTTGTTCCTGGACAGGAAATATCAAGGCTCTATGGAGACCGGTTGAATAATTCACCCCATAACGTTTAGAATTCGTACTTTAAAAATTAGGGTGTGGGTGTTTGGGTTTTCTTGTTTGTTTTTTGCCACCCTTATCCCACTGAAGCTGTCCGTTGGTTATCCTCCTGTGCTATAGTGGAATTCTTCAGCCCCCTGAGGCCCTCCATAATTTCTGAGTGGCCTGTTGCCCCAGGAATTTCATAGCTCTCCAAGTACATGGATGTATGTTTGTTTGGTTTTGTTCCTTCCTCTGGCCTGGGAGTCTGTTGCTACATGAAATGTCTTAGCCAGTCAGGTATACGTTACAGAAGAGTATATTTCTACATGTGAGAGGTAATGAACCTGGTAGGCTTGCAGTCACTAGAATTAAATACTTCTGTGCCAAAGATGGAACTGAAAAAGAGGAATATTTTTCTCATAAGATGAAAATCATTTGCAGAGTGATGGGTCTGACTGTTCCAGAAAGAAACTTCCAACTTTCTTCTGCCTGGATTATTCTGTTAACAGCGGAATCTAAAGAATGAGACTTCTTGCCAGGAAAGAGATGAATATTGATGATTTTCATGATTCTGAAAGAACTGAAAGGAATTTGACACTGACCTAAAGCTGGGTTGCTTGAGCAACTAGTCCTTCTTAATGACTTCAGTTAATGTTCCCTTGCTTTTACGATCATGCTTTCTGCTGCCTTGCTTGGGGTCAGCTCTAGTATTATTTTTCCTCTTTCTACCCTACAGTATACTACGTGCAAATAATCCCTAAACAAACATAATGTAAATTATTAGAATTTGTCAATAGTGGCTTCCTGGAACCTGTGTCCTGTTTGGGGGGCGGTTTCTAGGCTGGCAGTTTCATTTCCTATAGCTAGCCTATGTTTATCATGATGTCAGCATAGCTTAGGCTGTATATGATTCAGGCAGAAACTTTTCCCTATTGTTCCTGATGTAACAGGTGCTGGTAGACTAACCAATAAATGTACTTGAGCCAAGCAGTACAGATTTCGCAAATTCAAAGCCTTGTGCAAAACTCGCCAGCCTCTGCAGGCTGTGGACTGCAGAGCTCTGAGGCCTGGGAGTGGGGAGTGCTGGGGGTGATGCTTGGGTGATGTGAGCCAGAGCCTGATCCCTCCACTGTGAGGTGGAACCAGCCTGAGCAAGCTCTGGGAACAGCCATAGCTGCTTCAGCAGCCCCTGTGCCAGGCAGTCCTGGCACCTCCTGCACCTACCTGATACGTGGAAGGATTCTTCTGACTCCATCAGTTCTGTGTTCTGGGACCCTGCCACCTACAGATAAACAACCCATCGGTGAACTGGGCAGGCACTGGTCAGGTTTAATTACTAGTTTGAGTAATACTAGAAAAGAACAGCTTCAGATTTTCCATAGTTGCTGTCAGAACAGAAATACCACTTCAGCCCCCCTTTTCAGCTTCAGTTTAACTTCATGTCCAGAAAGAAATCAGGGTCTCGCCCTGTCAAATGCTCTAGGGTCAGAGGATCTTATCGACATGTCCATGAGTTGTATCAACACAAGTACTTGTTGAGTTTCATTTTAACATATTGTTTTCTGGCTTCACACACAGAGTCAAATTTCTAAGAATAAATAAATCTAAAGGAAAAACTTTGGAGTACAGTATGCTCTGCTGAGGGAGTAGTTCCTGGTACATTTAGACCAGTTGTATCTTCTTTGTCTGGTTTCAGATATGGCTGTAAGTTGGATGGAAGAGCAAATCCAAAAACATGGTTGAAAGATCTAAGGGGTCGGGTGTGATTTCTGTGGTGGTGGTTTGTTTGTTTTTTTTTTTTTGCCTTACATTACAATTAAAGGAAAATCTATCCTATTAGTTATCCCGCAGTAGTTAAGGTACTAAATAAAATGTGCTGGCTGCATATATTATAATGAGGTTTGAGGTTTAAGGTAACAGCAGCATTCTGAAAAAAATGGACAGGCTTAAGCTTTGGATGCCTGAAGAGAAACCTTCCTCCTTTGTGAGGAGTTACTACTCTGCACTTTAGGGCAAAGCCAATGTGTTGCTGTTCACACTGCAAAATTAACCTCATTTACATTGTCCCAATGTCATAGGAGTATTCTGCTGATTACCTGCTTAAGTGCCCAAAGTGATTCTGTATGCACTTCCTTACTATTTTAGTGTTCTAAAATGTTACTTTCTTATCCTATGTCACTTCTTTTAGAAGATGTTTGTAAAATCATGTTTGCGATTCCACACACAGCAGACTCTATTGTAACTTTTTTGTAGATCATAAAATGACTTCTGGATGTTTAGAAAACCCAGAACGGTATAGGGTTTTTTACTTTACCTGATGATATAGCTGAAAGCATCTCCATCACCTTTAGAGAGGTATCACGTTGTATGACAGAATTAAAATGTCTGGCAAGTGTTCTGTATGCTGATTATTACCATCGTCATTTCCCTCAAGACACCTATTTCCAATGACCTATTCTGCATTATGGCTTTTCTTCAGGAGAAAAGGAGAAATTCCACCCTAGGTAATTGCATTCACCCAGACCGTTTTTGTACTGTCTGGGAGCCTGGGGGATGTTTTAGCATTCCAGCCTGGCAGGAGGATACAAGATCCTAGAATTCATCAGCTTGGGGCTCTCGCTACGTGAGAGCTTTCAGTGCGAGGACAGTTGGGAGCTCGTGAACTGCCTCTAAGGGGGTCTGCAGCTAGAAAACTAGGAAGACAAACCTGTTGATAACAGGCTTATATTTGCTGTGTATGTACCTTTTCTGGAAAATACTTGTGGAATTGCTCAACTCAAATGGCATTGAAATGCAGTGCAGCCAGGGTGCTGCGTATTGCTGTATGCCTCAGCCTGCAATTTATTTTAACTGCTAGGACCATTTTTCACTGCTCTGTGATGCTTCCTTTCTTTTGTGTTCATTCCTTTTGCATCCCGTGTCTCAAAGGTGGATGTTGCTACCCTTTTGCCTGAGGAATGCTGGCAGAGTCTCACCTCTGAGCTCTTCCACCTAAATTCTTTATCAAACAGTCTGCGGCGTGAGAGCAAGTGTGCTGCCTCCGCGTCTCGCCTGCCAAGAGCACTGAACTGATGTGTTTGTCTTTCTGTGGTGGCTGGACCTTGCCCACTCTGTGTCTGCCTGGCTGTGGGGGGGTTAAGTGTCTTAGTTTTAAAGGTCTTCCTCTGGTTTTGGGGTGTTTGCTGTTGGTTACCAGTTAGTTCTGCGTGACAAACTACTACTTTTAAAGCTCCTTTCCCTCCATCCCTTGACTTCCTTTCAAAAATATGCAAAAAATAAATGCAAATATTTCAGGTATTGCTGTTGTTATCAATGCAAACCTTTCAAGGCATTCTCCTGAGGGAAATTAGCAACACCTTATTCATCAGTGTACTTGACAGTAGTCTTGCTGGGTTGGGTTGCTGTTGTTGTTTGGTTACTTTGTGTTGCAGTACAAAGCATGGGGAAAACTGTTTGCATGATTTATGAGTGGTTTATATCAGGAAGAACTGGAATTTGCTTTCACTCTTTAAGCATATAATTCCTTCATAAGTTGCTTATTAAGTTAAAGACTAATTACAGCTGGAGCTTTACAAAAACCTGAGGAGTGGCAGACAGTAAGAGACTTCCAGTAATACCTTGAAAGCAATATGTTGCAACGGGGGCTGGAATTGGGCCCCATAATTCCTGAAGAGGTGGCCAGACCTCTGTGCTTTAAGTTTGCCTTTCATCACCTTGACTCAAGAAAGAACTAATTTCTTTCTCCGCGTTGCTGTGTGGTGCTGTCTGTTTGAAAATAGCTGAAGTTTGATTTTTAAATTATTTTCTTTTTAGATGGCATTTAACCTTAAAGCTCCTCAGTACATTTTTAAAGAAATATTTTTGGAAAGCGTGTGATATAAAAATCTCAAAATAAAAAAGCACAAAGGATCTTCTAACTGCTTGAGCTGCACATGCTTAAAGTTTATGAAAAGAGGTATTCAGGGACAGGGTGCAGTGTTGTGTCTTGCATCCTCAACACAGCTGCTTAGCAGTGATAAGGAAGCAATGCTCTATTCATGCTGACCTTGTTTCCAAAGAAGCCTTGTCCTATGAACTACTGAAAATAAGGAAGAATTTCCTGTGACATGCTGCTCATGTTGGCTTTTAAAGGGGAGTAGAATGAAATCTCTGAGCACGACACATACTGTATCTAACCACACAGGATTTCCTGTGCTGGAATGGAAGCTTAGTGGAAGCCACGTTTTTCTCTTCCTCTTAATTCATTCAGAAAAAATAGAGGTCAGCGTCATGAATTGATACGGCTGTAGTCACTGTTAAAAGCTAAAATCAGCAATTGCTAATGGATACATTGTAATGCCAAGAGGACTGCAAGGCAAAATTGTTTTCCTTTAACACAATAAAGCGTACACATGCCCCTGATTACACTTTTGAACTCTCATAAGAAGAGTTGTGCAATTAAAAATTCCACCTAACTGGAGGTGAGAAAAATAATACATATGTTGCATTAGACTTCAGTGTCTTTTGGTAGTATGCTTTTTTCCCTCTAATCAGAATGAACTTGCAAAAGACACAGAACAACACTTGGATTTTGCCTCTAAAAACATTGCTGAAGCTGAAGGGGGTTAAAAATATTTATTTTTTCTTAAATTAAACTTCATTTTATAATACTTTAGTTAAATAAAATTCCCAGTGTTTTTTCTGTCTGCTGCTGATCTGCAACATTATCTTCCTGGTAGTGTTTCATTGGGTTTGACTAGTAAAATCGGAGCTTCCTGCCATAACCACAGTGACGTTTGGAGTTATGCAACTGACTTTGATAGGATAGAGTGCATATATTTTTAATCCTGTTTAAAAAATAATCACCCTGTTTGCAGTAGATTGTCAGAGAGTGAGCTAACAGCCTGTGCCTTTTCCTCACGTCCTACTTGTGCTTAATGGCAAGTCATCTAGACATGCTCATGCTGTGTAGTGGGACCATGTAAGAGCCAAGCTGACCAAATAGCCTCCTGACTATGCTGTCTTGATGGTGAACTCAGAGCCTCCTTGGTACTTCTTGACTTGGATTCAGTGCTTTTAAGCTAACTGCTAACACAGTTTTATTCTTCCTTAGTCCAAATTGTGGTCTGGTGTCATCCTGGAATATGGGTAAGAGTGTGTTTACTGACTCAAGTTGCTTTTGCGTACTCTGTGCAAGTCTTCTCTCCAGCTATGGCATTCACAGTGGAGAGTGATTAATTCATCTATAGTTTTCACTTTTACTCAAGTGGTGTGATTTGTATTACTTTAATGTCATCTGGATTTGCTTGGGCTCATGCCCAAGCAAATTTTTTTTGTCTAAGAAGTAAAAGTTTTCTTACACCTGGAATGGTTCTGCTTCTCTCTACCAATTCTGAGACATCTATCTTAAAAAGCTTTTTTTAAAAGGGGAAAAAGTCATCTCATGGCACACCTACAGCGCTTCTGCTTGGTAGAGTCTCTGTACTTCTTCATTTTCTTCCAAAGTATTCATAGTCTGGTCCTGCAGTCCCCCAGTGTCATGAGAGCCAATGAATGGTATATGCAAAAGGCCTATATGGAGGGACTCGACCTGCTTTTTAGCACAGTCCCACTTGACGCGTTTTCATGTTACGCATACCACCCTAGCACATCAGCTCTTTATATACGTCGTCTCTGCAGTTCAGTTTTTACTTAAGTCAGGATTTCCATGTGTATGTTACTGAAGGGATACTTGGATCTTGTATATCTCACTTATTTAATTGATTAAATATTTTAATCTCAAAGCAAAATCATAAGAAGCAAACTGTTAGGGAATTTTTGTGTATGTTTTACATGAGGACTTCCTTCTGTGCCACTTTACATATATTTTGGTTGTGTATTTATCTTGAAAGAACAGAACAGTACCCTGGAGCCACTACAGACAGATGGGTATGTAAACAGTTTGCAGAAGCAAATAGAACTTGTAGATCAGAACATTTCCACTCAATTGGATGATCTGTTAAATAAGGCAGAATTTAAAGGCACTTCTAAACAAAATACAGTGGGGTTTTTCCTCTCTCTCTTCCCGCAACCCCCAGCTCCTCCCTGGATAATTGTTTGAACAAGCTTTCTACTTATTACTGGAATTGGATAGTTAGAGAGGGAATTTGATCTTCTTTTTTATTTTGAGTTCACTATAAAACAGTTTGAGTTGCATAGAGAAAAAGTAGCATAGCTTTTAAAAATGCGTTTTACTCAGAAAGCAAGGTATCGCAGGTTTTTAAAGTGACAACAAATGCTGTATATCTTGCAGCACATTTGAAAATTGAGGTAATAATGTCTTTTATCTTTCTACCCAAAAGGAAGTATTGTTCACCTTTGGTTTTCATATTGTACTGCATGTTGTACTCTGGGTGAGGACAGTAGCATACACTGTTCAGTCTGAGCAAGACTGTAGGTGTGTTGGCCCAGCAGGAGTAGTTTGGCAACTCAGGGTAAGTCCTAGAAGTACTTCATTGAGAGAAATGAAGTTTTCTCAACTCTTCCAAGGGTCTTACGGGTTTTGGCACCACTTCCATGCTTACTGTTTCTTTGGTCCCCAAAGGAACCAGACTTCTATTCATCAGATGAACTTCGTCTTCTGAACGATATTTATGCATTTGCACAGCACAACCAAAACTAAAATCCAGTATACATGGATGTGCCGTGCACTGCTTATCTCAGCCTACAATTTCTTTTACTTGCCAGTCAGCTATATAATGCAGCTAAATTCCAGTAACAGGTTTTACCTGGTCTGTAGGAAAGTGCCTAGTGCATTTATGCTGTATTTTCTGAACCTTTTCATTTAACTAAAACTTGGCTGTGCTAAGAGGACGCAAGCAACCCACGTTTCAATTTATGGCTCCTGGGCTTCTGCCTGACAATTCTTTTGAAATTCTGCAAGCGATGGCAGACGCTGCTTGGCATACTCTTATCAGAATTACAATTCAACTTTCGTGTAAAGTTTTGCAGCTATGTACTAAGATAATGTGATAATTATGCTCTGTACCTGCCTTCAAGGAAGTAAAAGTAGTTTTAAAGTGACAATTTGCTGTTAGCAACAATCAGATAAGGTCCCAGATCTGATAAAACCAAAAGGGAGATATCTGAAACTACAGGGTGTGTACAAGCCTGTGTGTGTCCTACTGGCTTAGAGGGAAATTCTGCTATATATTGCTTACCACATCCGCTAAATTTATATAAGTATAAGTAAGACATCAGCACTCATTACTCTGGTTGTTGGCCTTTCTTTCAGTGCTGCTTAATGAATGAGTTGCGAAGAACGGCTTTGCCTCTGCAGGTTGTGAATGAAACATTGGATTGCATATGAACATGATGGCCTTCCTGTGTGGCATTTTGGTTGCTCAGAGACACTAACCACACTTCCTTTTTAATACCTAATTTAAATACATAAGTACTTTTGTGTGTGTGTCTGTATATATATGAGATATATAGTATGAGGATGGCATTTTAAACATATGGTCTTCTTTTACTATGTTTGTGGTAACCCAGAAAACCAGTTAAAAAAAAAAAAAATCTAGTGTGCTTGAGAATCATACTGTAAGCCCACTGTATCAGCACTTTCCTGACACTATTTGTGTGAGTGCCTGCTGAAGGCTGCATGCTTGAAGGCTGTGAAGGGGAAGGTGGGACATGTGCTGACCTTTCTGGGTATCAGACAGACTGTTACTGGGCAATAATGTTTAATGCTTGCTGTAAAGATGCTGAAGGGCAGATACTGAAGATTATTCCAGCTCACCTTTCTTTATATTTTTTCCCTCACTTGTCTGAAGACAAAAGAAATTTTGGTGGAAGGCCAAGAAGCCAGTCTGACAGTGACTTGTCTGCTTGCTTGTTAAACGGTTTATCACTCATGCCCATCTGGGAGAGGTACGCTAGCATGGTTATCTGCAAAGGAAGGAAACACTTATCAATAGAATAGACACAGTGGAAAGAAGGCAGTAAATATTTTAAATTTCATTTTAAGCCTTTTCTGTTTGAAAATATAAAATCATTGGTTTTACTCTGTAGTGGCAATGATTGTTTCATGTTGCCTGTAAACAGAAGGATTCATCAATAAACATGTCGGTCTACTAGCAACTGCATTTATATTTTGTGCAGGTACTTACATATGATAAATGGAAGACAAGAAAATACCCCTGAATTGGCATATAGGGATTAGTAAGGGCATATTGCCAGAATTAAAACTGGAGAATATTTTGTAGAATAATAGATGAAGTGAGGAAAGAGGAATCTTTTTGTGTATCCACCATAATGTGTGTGTTGTGCACATGCAGAATAGGAAAAGAGGTACTACTGAACAGGAAATCTTTGATGTGGAAGTACCCAATAAGGATTTCAGGACTTCTTTGGGTTAATACTTTGTATTTTCTTTGCATTTCTACTGAGTCTTTATTGCTACTGTCAGTGAAAACAATTGCTAATCTGCCTAGAGAGTCACTAGTTTTGGTTTGTTTAAGTAGACCAGGATCACCTCCTTATACCAATTTCCAGTTTTACCATTGGGTGCCCCAGTAAATTCTGCAAGGTCTCTCACACCCACCCACCCCCCAGGTGCAGCTGGTCACAGATGTCACCAGATTTGGCTGCCTGGTCAGATCAATGATGTTATTTTGAAGCTGTGACGTGGAGTGAAGTGTTCCCTGTGCCTCTTCAGAGAGCTGGTGCCCGTCAGGTGCCAAAACATCTTTGGCAAGCTGGAGTCACAAAGTACATGTGGGAAACGAAAGTCATAGTATACGTTCAGGGAGGACTGCATATTCTAGTAGATTGCTTATTTAAAAGAGATGCAAAACTTTCTTCTAGAAGTGCTCTGGTTTAGGAGTAGTCATTTTACCAAAGTAATTCCCGGAGTCCACAGCCTGCATCTTTCACCTTCTCTTTTGGGCCAGGTGGAGGGTAGGCTGCAGACCACAATTAGTCACGATGGATCACACTGTGGTTCCTTCTGTCCCAGGGGACCTGTTTCCCTTCTGCTGCTACCAAAATGCTAAGGCTCTCCCATTGTGTCCTGGACATGCATTTTATCACAGGACTAGATATATGTGCAAGACACCTGCATTTGGGCATATGGTAGTTACAAGCAGCTTCCGGTTGTATGCCCAGCTGCACTTCCTGCCATGGCTGCTGTGTATCTGGGTACAGGAATGCCTACAAGCTATAGAACTTAACACTTGTTTCTCCAGAAGGTTTTCCCTAGTGGAGGAGTATCTAGAGCGCCACTACTCTAGGCAAAAAGTTGAAGGTTTCCTGCAAAAAGAAAATAAACTATTGTTACACAAGTGTTCATTTTCTTTCATTATCTGTTATTTGTTGCTACAGCAATTTTTAAGAAACTTTGAAGAACAAAAGTCACAGAAGCTATTTCAACATCACATTGAATTACTTTTCATATATTGACCTGTAGCAGGCTTTTAATGTCTTCTAGCCTTGAATTCTTTTTATCCAGCCTTCAGACTCTTGTTTAGTTTCTCATCTTTAAAATGATAAAGGTACCTATTGCAGTCTCTGGGACAAACAGAATCAGGATTAAGGACAGGGGAAGGAACCCTGAACAAAACAGAAACAACCTTGTGGTAGGAACTTGAATAGATCAGAGAGGTGAAGAGGACCTACTGAACTTTGAATTTTTCCTGAACTTTTGATATTAAAATACCACTGCATGCTATTATTTTTAACACGTTAAAGATAGGGTGGAAAGTGTATTCTCTATTTTTGATGAGGACTATGAAACCATAAAGACATTCTTCAAAAATATCTGCCTTTGCTTTGTGAATCAAATCATAGGAGATAAATACATGTTCTTGGCACCTGAGAAGGATCTGGTCTTTGGTAAACTGTTTTATTCATTCTGCACATTACAAGAGTTCATGAAAGTTCTCGAAGTTTTCTGGGTGTTTTTAGTTCAGAAGTGCAATTAGTGTCTAATCAAAGATGTAGCAGAGCTGAGCATGGTNAGTTCCCTTCCCTGATGAGAATGTCCTCATCATCAGACAAAAGCATGTTTTGGGGTGAGAGCCTCCTCTTGCCTTCCCTCTGGCAGCATTTAGCTTTCCACAGTCCTGTGCAATCATTAGAGAGTCTGAGCAAAAGGGAGAAAGAACGACTTCTTTTTGAAACTCTCACTTTTCAGTGGGAATTTTCTTACAAGCCTCTTACTGATAAAGAGGGACCTTACCTATTTATTTTTGTTTGCTGAAGACTAGGTGTGACCACTAGACCATGGTCACTGGTGGGGTTTTTCTCCTGATCTCCTGAGACAATGAAACTCTGAATTCAGGCAGCATGAAGTGAGGCTTCTCAGTATAGTCCACATCTCATTTTTTGCACAGTCTGGCTCTCATTTCATTCAGACAGAAGAACTTCAACCTAGACTGTGTCATACTTGGTGACCAATCTTCCACGACAGCCTTTTGAATATCATCTTCTTTTGTCTGTCTGTCTTTCAAGGAAAAGTTAGATGTTTGAATCCTCTCTCAAAGTGAATGCCTGAGGTGTGTGTATCTCGATGCAGGGAGCTGTTTCTGAGCCTCAGCTACAGCCTGTGAAGTCCCCTCTGTGGGGGTATCACAGTGGAAGGCAGAAGTCTTCATCCTGGGGTCTGGGAGCAGCAGAACTGCATGACTGGAGTTGGAGCAAGTAACTCTTGCTTCTCTACCCAGTCCTCTACTAATCTAAAGACTTGGAAAAATAAATGAGTGCAAACGAATGTGCACTTTGGGATGACATCGCTTCTACGGTAGAAAGTATAAAAAGTTTTCTGGGAAGAACAGGTAGAAGTGTTACCAGGTTGTATCAAGAAACAACCTTCAAATATTCTGACAGTCTCATTTAAACGAAGCACATAAAAACAGGTAATCAAACCAAGACCCAGTCTGCAAGTGCTTCTGTACAAATGCCAAACCCTTACAAGCTAATGCAGGTGGATTGGAGTGTCTGGATATCAGTTAGGATACTTTCACAGTGAATATCCCAGAAGTTGGAATATTGGGTTATATGTCGGAATAAGAGTAGGTTACACCGTTAGGGTAATGGCTTTGTGCTTTAAGGAAAGTGAAACTGGATAGCATTAATAAACCAAATGTATCAACAAGTGACTCAGTCCATGTGGGTAGAAATTCAGTGAATATATAGAAATGATCCTGGAAATACACCGGCAGTGATAACACAGTGTTAATGATGCAGAATACAGAGGAAGATGAGGATTGCTGTGATGTTAGAAAACAATAATGACCAGAGACTTCTACATACACAAGGGAGAAGTCACAAAAGGTATGATGTGGAAATACTGGTCAAGTATAAATGACTTTCCTGGAGAACCCACAAGAAAAATTCTGATTGTGTCCTGGGGCTTCATTCACAATTTATATGCTGAAGAGTTGTAATAGGTAATGTAATCTATTTTAATTCCGTTTTCTCATTAAAAATGAAAAGGCCTCCAAAAAAACCCCCACTTCCCACTATAATGTTTCAGAAAGGAAGTAGATAAAAATGAGGAAACAATCAAAGCCGTATTAAAAGGAGCAGCTGAAAGGGTAAAATACATAATAGACTATAGATTGAACCATGGATTAAGCTATTAAACCATGGCTATGGTTTAATGTGTTGTCATTAAGTGTTCCAAGTTAATAGTATGCTACATATCAGAAAGAGTCTTCTGTATAAATTAATGGTGCAGAACTTCTTGAACACTGTATATGACTGTAGTTGCTCTATCTCAGAAAGAATGTAGCATAACTAAAAATGTACAGAAGATAATCGGAAGTCTAGAACCACTTTGGTGCAAAGGAGATTCCAGATAGCCTGCGAAGAAATGGCTGGGGAGGGAAAGGGGAGGTTGTGTGTAACCGAAGTCAGCAAAATAATGAAGGTCATGGAGAAAATGACTAGGAATGACTGAAGTGGTGATGTTCTGGAACACGTTCTTCCTGGACATTGTAAGTACAGAGCATGCATAGAATTGGGAAGGAATTAGACAGTTATTAGCCCTCGTTAGAAGTGTCCAGTGTGAAAGGTGGTGATCTCTAACCTGGGAAGCAACTGCCAACTTACAAGTTCTTTAGCCACCAGTGGTCAGAGATTGGAATCACATATAGGAGCCAGTCTGCATTTACTGTGTCTCTGCTTACCCTGGCTTTTGTTAGAGGTAATGTACAGGGCCGCACAGACTTTCGGACTGAGTTGTTATGGCTGTTCTTCTATCTTATGTAGTGTTTATAATGTTGAGTTTCATACGGATAACCTTGGTTCCTGCAGGCTGTGGACATGAAGCATTGCAATTCACAGGTAAAAATGACTGGCTGATGGAAATGTCTTTCTCAGGAAACTCTTAATTTGGTGTTCAGTAAGTGGGAATATCTTCTGACTGACAATTGAATAAAATGCCTTTGTGCCACATTAATAGGATATAGTTCTGCCTTGCTGTGTTTAATTCCTTACTAAGAGGACAATATTCAGTTCAAGATGAAAACAAGTATTTGGGATACTGGAAAGCCTTGTACTATGAAATATGTCACCAATTCAAAGGCTAAATTTCTTTCCTCTTTTTTCAAGAGAGCAGGTTTTCTCAGTCTTCCTGTACTTTGGGAAAGTCATTTGCTTGACATGTTGCTTAGAATGACTTTTCCTTGATAGTTGTTAGCATTTCACCAAATTGTCTGAAAATATTTCTTTCTAATAGAAATGTGAAGGAACTGGTTCTGGATCTCTTAGGATCTTCCGGATCTTCAGGCAGCAGTTGGGCTTTCTTTTTAACTTTTTTTTTAAATTGGACTCCATTACGTAATTTTGCTGATATTTCCAGTATGTTGATTACGTACTGGAAGAGTAAAACTTAGAATACGTATCACTTAAACATGAATACATTGACATTTTTATTCCTGAAGAATTTTATGCCTATATCCTGAAACTGTCCTATATTCCTGCACAGACATCAAGTTATATGAAGAGAGACAAAGATTTTTTCCCTGAGTTTTGTTAGGCTGATCTGATCATGCTTACATTTTTGGATGACACTTCTTCCAAAAGGTAATGCACATAGCAGCATGAGTCAGTGGCTGTTGACCCTGTCATATTATAAACGTTTGAAAGAGCTTTTAATCTACCCTGGTGCATGTCAAATAAGCATAGTTAACAGTCCCTGTCTTTAGAGAACTCTTTGTATTCTCTCAGGGAGGTCTAAATGTCTTCCTGATCCAGACAAATTGTGTGCACAACAATATTGAGTATTTTTATTTTGAGAATGATTTTTCTTGTTTCCAAATGAGTTTAGCATATGATTTTGTTCATTTGAACAAAAATTCTTACTTGTCTAGGGGACTGTCTACAATGCAAGGAAGAGTTCAGTCCAGTTAAGTTTTCTTTAACCGTAATTGTGTAGCAAAATTATTTATTGAGAAGTAAGTGTATGTGAAGAAGAATATGTACATTCACTTTGCTGGTGAACATGCTGATTATCTTTTCAGTGCCTGTATAGAATCATGGTATAATTTAGGTAGGGAGGCATGTCTGGAGGCCATCTAGTCCAGCCTGCTCCAAGCAGCCCCTTAGATGAGGTTGCCCAGGGCTGTTTCCCCTTCAGCTTTGCATATGTCCAAGGATGGAGATTTCAGTACCTCTCTAGGCAACCTCTTCCGTTGTTTGACCACCATCACAGAGAAAACTTTTTCCTTACAGCTAACCAGAATTTCCTGTGATGCAGTTTGTGTCTACTGGCTCTCCCCCTGTCACTCTGTACCTCTGAGAATAGCACGGTCTGTCTTCTGTATGCCTTCCCATTACATAGTTGAGGACAGCACTAGCATCTTCCTTTGTACTTTAATCAATGATTAAAAGTGGAAAAACATTCAAGTTGCCATTTTGTTTTCCTGTGGGAATTGTAATATGGAAGTCTTTTGCCTCAAAAGTCCTCTGCCAGCTGAATTTTCTAATTATAAGAATTTTTCCCCTCCATTTTTAAGGGCGTGTAGTCCAGTTGAAGTTGTCCATTAGATGGTAGTGGAAAGTATAAAGCACTTGAATTACATCTCTCTGAGAATTACAATTCCATTTTGAATCCAGATATTTTCAGCTTGAAGTGTTTTGTTCTTTCAGGCTCTCTTCCAACAAAATATCAAAATCTTGTGTGTGCAAAGCAGTCTTTTATAGGAAAAACTTGAGCTTTGCCATTCAATATAAAATTTGGTTTTGACTTAATTTTGCCAGAAAGCTTTTAAGCAGATGTTTAATACATCTGAATGCATTTCTGCTGTTGCCAGAGGAATTGTACCCTAGTGTTTTCTGAAAATGATGGCCTTAATCGTGTTTTCCAAACCCTCTGAAAGGTCATCTTTGGTGTATTCTAAGTTGTGGCAGTTTCTGATGTTCCAACCAATTTTGATTTGGTTGGAATTGTTGACTCTTAATAACCAACTAATTTTTCTGTACTACTACACCAACAAGCATAAAATGAGTGTAGGTTTTGTGTGCTTTTCAGATACTAAATTTGAACTTATTTAGAATATCCAGAAAACAAAACAAAATGGCAGGAGGAGTTGCTGTATTGAACTGGGGTGTTTGGTTCTGACATATCGATTCAAACTGCTCAAAACATACCGTGCATAAGCAGGCACACTGCAGTACTTTGACAACAGGACCTTACTGCCTTAGTGTTGTGAAACAAACATTAAACGAGACGGTTTTATCTTCCAAGGTTTATAAAGAACCATTTTGCTGGTTGGAGGCTTATATGATTTAAAACATACGAAATGCTGGTATTTTCAAATTAGTAAAAATGAAAGAGAATCGAATGTGATTTATTGTGGCCTTTCAAACAGTGTAACTCAACTTGTTCAGATGCATAAAATACAATGAGATTCTTAGGGCCCAGTGTTTGAAGCTGATGAACATAGCCCCATGACTTTAATTTAGTTTGCATCAAGCCTCAATGTGTTTGACCTGGTTTGAGCCTTTTAAAAGGACAAGACACCTTCACCTTCTCAAGCTCATTCCTTGGAGGGCGAGTTTTGAAAAAGGCTTTTCATCTTGGAAGGTTTTAAAATGGCTCATTGTGGCAGGCAGAGGCAAACCCGGTCCAGTGCTTGGGCTTGGATTCCCAAAGGAATTAAAAGAAAAATGAGAAGAATTTGACAACTTATTTTTTAGGGGTAACAACATTGATAAAAGTTAATACAGCTAAGGTTAGAAGGACTGTGTGAAAGCACTGAAAATTTCTTTTCAATTATGTCTCATGACACACACTGAAAGTGCTCGTAGCAACTATCACCCCGGAGACCAGTGAAATCCTGAAAAATCCCAAGGTCAGATGTGAGCACCAGGAAACATTCCATCTCAATTAACCAGGTTTTGGACCGAGCAATCCCTTTCCTCCCCATTTCAGCATTTTTTAAATGGCTGAAGAACACCGTGCTTTAGAATAAAGTAATTCTTCATTGCTGAAAAAAGTTATACGGACACAGACAGTATTATGTAAGGCTAGGATGGGGCTGCCATCGTAATGATCTCAAGCCTCAGAGTAAGCTGTCAGGATGCCAAATGGCTGTGAAAAGTAGTTGTGATGGACACACTTAATGCATATTAGAGATGAGTCCACAGTCTAACAGCTTGCAGCTTCTTTACTTTTTTAATGTATAAATGGCTACCTCCTGCAGGCGCAGCATTTTTTTTTTTTTTTTTAATGAGAAATTTTAGGTAACATTAACAAATTTCTGAATTTCTGTTTTGGGTACCGTGACACAGAGCTGTTAAATGCAAAGCTTGGAGATATGCTGAAGGATGTGTTGTTTGTGTGTGTTGTTTGTGTATGGTTTATTCTTAGCTTGTAAATTGGGAGGAAGTATTTTACAATACTCTTACAAATATTAATTAAAAAAGGATATTGGAAATTCAAAATGTGTAATTGGCAAATCCTGGGACAATTTTTCCATGAGTTTTGAAAGGGTGACTGCTGGATCCAAATGCCCTGTTTCTCTAGAAGCGCTTAAATAGTGGGTATGACATCCTTGGTGGCGCTGTCAGAGATTTTCCATTTGTCTTTATTTTCTTACAGTGCTTTCTTGAAAGGGGGTACCTTTGCATCTGCTTCTTCATACCTCTTAGTTGCCTCCTTTTTTTCAACTTTATTTTGCTGTGTCCAGGGCTTCACTCTGTTGCGTTATAATAAGTCTTACTGTATATTGCTGGCTTGAGGTTTATCTGTAACTTTTGCCAGCTTTATACTTGGGTTCTGGGAAATGCGCACCGATGGACGTCACACCCAGGCTCGCTCTCGAGCCAGTCGCCGTCCTCCACTCATCTGACACATCTTCTGTTTTGTGGCCTTTTTATTGCTGCTTTTTAAATGGAGAGCAATAAATAGGCCATCCGGCGTAAGAAGTGGGGATAGCTGTTTTCTGCTATTGATTAACTTATGCATGACCACACTTTTTAATTTGTGTGGATAAACAAAAACGAAGCAGCCGGGCCAGCAGCTCATTTCTTACGTAACATTTCCAAATGAGCCTCTTTGGGCTGCAGGCTGGATCAGTCAGTCCGGCTTGTATTGATGAAACTTAGCAATAGTGGAAAGACATGGCAGCTGTTAGTGTTGTAACTGGCTTCACTGGTCTGTGGCCTGATGAGCTCTGTGTAAAACAAATGGGTAGAAAAGTCATTGGGGTTTGTTCTGGGGTGGGGGCATCCTTTAGATTCTGGAATAAATCAGACCTGACTGTAGTGACTGCTATATTTAAGTTTTTGCTAAGAGGGTCTTCAAGGTGACTTGTGCTGCTGTTAGCAAACAGGGTGTGAGATTGCAGACCATGCTATTTGAATGCCAATGCACTTCTGCTGCTGCCTTCCTGTTCCCCTCAGATACGCCCCGACAAGCTGACAGGGGTTTTGCAGTTCCTGGGGAGCAGTCGCCGAGCAGTTCTGCTGGCTGCAGCCCAGCTGAACCCACGGCAGTCACAGGGAGAGCGTGGCTCCAGTGAGGATACGGTGCTTTGCACAGGGGTGACCTGTCTAGGTGAGGCCAGCCTGTGCAGGAACGGTGGCAAGGTTGCAAAGAGGATGGCAGCGGGGATGAAGGTCTGTGTAGCAACAGGTGACTGCCCATGCTGTGTTACTAGAGGGCTGGATCTGCTTTCCTTGGGATGGCAGTTGTAAGAAGAAGAAAACAACAAAGGAGAGCAGAATGCTTTCTTGTAGAAGGGACCAGATCAAATGTCTTAGTGTTGTATCACTTGCCCAGTGTCAGGATGAGGTGTAACACTAGAGAGAAAGAAGTACCTGTTTTAAGAACTATGCCTACAGTTGCAAGGAAAATACCAAAGGATTTATGGCATTTTCCACTGGATTTAATACTTATATTCCTAAAGCATTCATCTTTGGTATAGAAAAAAATTCAACATAGTTCAGAGCTGTCATTGTTTACAAGGGATGTCTTAGTTTGGAATTTGCAAACTGTCCCTAATGTTTTAAATTTTGACTTAAAACTCATAATTCTGTGGCTTTCAGATGCTACTGGCACCATCCTAGTTAGGTTACATGATATCCCTAGCTGCCTTTGTGCTGATCTTAGTTTCAGCTTAGAACAAGGCTGAAACTTCTCACTTCAGTTAATGATGCTCTTACATATGCACCACCTTAATTCAAGCTTAATAAAGGATTTGAAAGTTTTCAGGGAAGGAATTTATTTTGGTCTGGAAATGAAAATGTTTTTAATACTGAACTTTCGGTATTATGAAATACATATCAATATGTATATGAAAGAACAAATTTATTTGACCTTAAATTTTGATTTATGTAAAACAAAAAAAATCTGAATTTTCAATACCTTTTATGTGATTTGCAGAGCTTTGTGGTTTGGATGAGGGGGATTGTTTTTTTGATTATGCTTGGGTATTCACAGTAGAATCGTGAAACACAAGACTGTAGGAAATATCTTTTTATGAGACTTCTCTAAATGCCTATAATACACCTTTAATAATGGTATCCCTGCCCATTCCGAGCAAATAAATATCATAGCATATGCTGAGAAATATATCCTGTACCATTTCATATTTTAGCTTCATAACAAAATGCCATGAAAAGAACGGAGAATTGCATAAGAACATGCTGTTTGCTCTCAATAATAGGAGGAAATGCTTGTGAGTTAAGAGACATTTTTTATTTTTACTGGTGGTGGTGGTGGTGGAAGTATGTTCTGCGAGATGACAGTCTTCTCATAGAACGCAGGAAAATAAATCTTTCATTTCACTAATTTGCTCATAAACCATCAGTTTGTTTGCCAGGGTTATAAGATTCAGGGAGTCTCAAGGTGGAAAGAATTGGCTTGGTTCGTTAACTTTGCCTTTTAAGTATTTGATTCTTTACTGACTTGATTCTTAATGGGGACAACATGGTAATTCTGCATTTAAAAAGGACTGGACTGGCAGTGTCACCTTATTGAATCATTTATAAACATTATTAAGTTACTTAACTGAATTAATTACACAGATGATTTATATGTTTCCAATTCTGATGACAACAGGGATGGTTTTGACTTTGGAAGATTGCTTTTGTTTGGACATACAAGCTGCATCTCAAGTGCTTTTCTTCATGTGGGCTTACACTGGGACCTTGCTAGTCAGTTTACCTCCACACATATTTATAACAGACTTCATTCAGGTTGTATGCTCATTTTGCTTGCCTCAGATGACATTGTACAGTGCGGTGACTGCCATAGAATGCACATCCCAAAAAACCTTGCTGTAGCCAGTGCCTTGGTTACTGGGTGGGCAGCAGTCTGCCTGTGCCTTCCTGGCATCTCCAGTTATGCCCTGTCTGAGCAGGAGACCTTGAACCCTCCTGTCTTGGGGAGGAAGCCTGAAACTCTCCCACTCTTAGGCGGTACCCTGACTTTCAGTCCTCCAATTATAGGTTGTGGTTTCCTCATCAAGCTTAATTTATTTCCTAGACTGTGTAATTGTGTTCTTTTTGGAGCAAGGACACACTGGATTTAGAACAAAACCTGTACAAAATAAGCTTTAGCTTTGAAAACAGTAAAATGGTTTAAATGCAGTGCATGTTTACTAAACATTTAGCCAACAGTGGATGAGCTCAGATCCTTCTTTGGAGCTTCCCTCTTTGCTACCTTGTTTCTGGGGTGCAGACTCTTTGGGGAACACCTGGAACTCATCCAGCTTTTGCAGCAAAGGTGCTGTTTATCCTGTCCGGTAAGTCCTTGGTCTGGTTGTGCCAGCTCTCCAAAGCAAGATTTGCACCTAATTGGAGACAGAGGAAATCAATTCCTTGAAGCTAACAGCTTGGCCCATTGTGTTTCAGGAGTACGCTTAAATGTTCTTGTCTGGGAACCCATTGTGTTGCTTCCATGTTTGCTCTTCCCACAGCCCTATTGAATTTCAGCATTAAGACATACAATAACTGCTCTATTAGACAATGCTGAGTTATGGAGTCTCAACAACTGGCTTATGCTGCATTGCCTTAACTATTTTTTTGCACAGCAGCTTTCTTAGTGTCGTCGTTTAACCTGGCAGGTGGCTAAACACCACACAACCGTTCGCTCACTCCCCCCACTCAGTGGGATGAGGGAAAGAATGAGAAAAAAGATAAAATTTTTGGGTTGAGATAAAGACAATTTAATAGGACAGAAAAGGAAGGGAAAATAATGATAAAAGAATATACAAACCAAGTGATGCACAATGCAATTGCTCACCAGCCACTGAACGATGCCCAGCCAGTTCCTGAGTAGCGGCCACGCCCCCCTGGCCAACCTCCCCAGTTTTTTGTTCAGCATGATGCCATATAGTACGGAATGTCCCTTTGGCCGGTTTGGATCAGCTGTGGTGGCTGTGTCCCCTCCCAGCTTCTTGTGCACCTCCAGCCTCCTCGCTGGCAGAGCAGGATGAGAAGCTGAAAAGTCCTTGACTTAGTGTAAGCACTGCTCGGCAACAACTAAAACATCAGTGTGTTATCAACGTTATTCTCACCTAAATCCAATCCACAATACTATACCAGCTACGAGGAAGAAAATTAACTCTTATCCCAGCCGAAACCAGGACACTTAGTATTCATAGCTTTATTGTGTATCACATCCATTTCACAGCTTATACCATCCATCTTTCAAATCATGGCTGATATATTGATATGTTTGTTACTCCAGGGACAGAATAAGGTCCTGTCATGGCATGTCTAATAAGTGTGCTGGAGCACTCAGACAACACAATTTGTTTTTCTTTATAGCTGCTTTGCGAAATATATGATACTTCTGTCTTCAAAAAAGCAAAGAGCGATCTCTATGCATCTACTGGATTTTTTTAAGACATATCTCTAAGGGTAAACTGCTCCATCATCTCTAATAAAATGGACATTAGTAACCATTAAAATAAGCCACTCAGAACAAAAGCTTAAACACATGCAGCTAGAACAGAACATGACAAAATCCCAGTGAAATGTATATGTTAATGGTAACTAGGGAAGAATTTAATGAGGCACTTGGCCACTTTGAGTTGAACTACTGGTGACTCCAAAATGACAAATAATGAGTGGGCTACAATTAATACAATTTAAAAAAAAAAAAAAAAAAAAAGTGGGCTGGCAATACAAATGGAAAAGGGATGGAGATCATACCTTGTGAGAGTTACTAGAGCACAGAGGGAAGACCTTAGTTTGATCCGGACCATGTCTGGAGGCAGACATCGTGTTGTGGTTAAGTCGGTTGTATCAGTTCTCTGCAGATCTGGATTCTTTCTCAGCTTTCCTGCATGGCTTGAACAAGACTTTTTCTTTTAGATCTGCTTCCACAATGTAAAGCAGGGATGGTACTTTCTTTGTGATGGTGCTGATGGTAAACTTTGGGACAGTGTTGTGTGTTATTCTGTATTTGCACATCATTTAGCACAGTGGGGTTCCTTCTCATATGTGGTTTCTGGGAGCTTCTATGCTCAAGGAATAAAATAATTTTACCTACTTCAATTATTAAACAGTTCACATCTTCAAAAAAATGAAGATGACAGCTAACCTTTTTTGTGCCATGGAAATAAATTTAATACACTTAGCTTTCTTACTCATTTAAATATACACTTGATACTGAAGAACATTAACCTTGAACAGAAATAGCCCACCAAATCTTTTACACTCACAACCTGCTTTGAAAGAAAAAGTGGTTTTAGTCCTCTAATGTGCAAAGAGTTAGGCTATTAAATGATATTCACAAATCTCCTTAAAAAAATAAAGTCAAGATGCTGTCAGTATCAGTGCACTCCCAAAGTGCTCCCATCAAAGATGTTCTTTGCAGGGGGCACTGACAATTCAGGGGACCTATTGGTTTTTCCAATTGACAGAACTAGGCGAAAACTTCTGTCTAATTACAAAATGCAGTAGAAATCTTTCAGAGGATTCCGGTGAAATCAAGTTTCTCATGTAAGTATTGGCATCCTCTAGAAAAGCCTGTTGCTGATTTGCGTCAAGAAACCCCAGTTCTTTTTGTCTGTGATTTAATAATTATCAAGGTGGTGTGTTGTACAGTACAACAGAAGTCTCGTATCTTCTTCATGAGGTCACTGTGGTATATTCTGTTCTACCCACTTTCTCAGAGTCAAGCCGGGAGCATAGTGCAGGCTGGATTAGCTGTTCTGATGAAAGCAACCAGCTCTGCCTCCCTCATGTAACAGAAATGAAGATGGCCCTTATGCATGATTGCCATTTATAGAATCACAGAAAATCCTGAGTTGGAAGGGACCCACGAGGTTCACCAAGTCTAATTCCTGACTCCACACAGGGCAACCTAAAAGTTAAGCCATATGTTTAAGTTTATGTTTAAGTCTATGTTTAAACCAAGTGCATTGTCCAAACGCTTCTTGACCACCGACAGGCTTGAGGCCATGACCACTTCCTTGGGGAGCTTGTTATAGTGCTTGACGACCCTCTCAGTGAAGAACTTACTCCTAATATCCAACCTGACCTTCCCCTGATGTCCTGATGATACGGAAGGGAAAGGAACCATAGATGCCTCAGGGAAGAAGGTGACGATTCCATTAAAACTGCCCTTAACTGCAGGACACTCGGGAAAAACGGTAGCTGGAGGCAGCTACATGAATTGCTCTGATGGCAACAGGCTGTTCATGCTCAAGCTCCCTCCTGGAGCTCTCCAGTCCTGAGCAGGGAGGAAGTATGGGTTTAATGGCAAAAGCATGTACTTGTGCCCAGAGTTGTGTGTGCCCTTTAACTCCAGTGCTCACAGGGAATGACCTGCAGCAGCAATGAAGGTGACATGTTCTGCAGACACATGAATGACTGGCTTGGAAGCCACCGTGTTTCACCCTTTTCCCCTGATAAAGGCTGTGTGGCCCACCACAACAGGAGGATTGGGAACTACTGTGCTATTATCTAACACTGTACTTTAATAAAGCTTCAGATTATTCTCCAGTTATAGCTGAATCCTTTGAAATATGTTAGGCATTTCCTGTGCAGTATCAGCTCCTACCTGATACAAATCATAGTGACATCTAGAAGCTATTTGAGACTGTTTCCTTTTCCAGTTTTAATATCTCAGATTGTATTCAACAGTTGTCCCTAAGGTGGCTGTGGCTATGCTGCTTCCTCATACCTGAGATGGTAACCACAGGAATAGGGCTGTTGTTTATATGAATTTTGTTTCCAGTTGCTGATGACAGATGACAAATTTTAACAGTTCAACTTGCATTTATTAGAAGGCGAATGTTCAAGTGTAAATATATTCTGTCTTTTAGCAAGTTTCAAAGAGCATACCGTTGGTTGATAATAACTGTTGCATTCACATCTATGATCCTGAATCTCCTTTCTTGTTACCTTTTGTCTAGGAAAAGGAGAAGTAATGACAATTGTAGTGTTGATGGCCAGAGGCAAGACCTAGTTCTGGGTGTTACTAGACGTTATGAAGTTAAACTTGTGTCTCTGCAAGGGTTGAAGAACCACAAGTGAGGAGCTGATGCCTCCTTCAGCAGAGTCAGCAGTAGATCTTGCTTTGGTTTCATTTATGCAAAACTGGATCTTAAGTGAACAGTGGTCTCTGCATTCTTGTATGTTTGTCTTGGCTTTAGTTTTTCTTGTTTTCTGAACTTTAAAAATTCTAATCTAATAAATAAAAATTCATAGCTGTGTTTAAAAAAAGGAGGGGGGGGCATCAAAACACAGCAAGAACTGTAGCCATCCTTGAAATGAGCAGTTTGAAATATTGAAGAAATTGTGCACTGGATTTGTACTGACCTGACAGTGGTGCCTTTTGCAAGACTGTTATGTCTCTGATATGCTTGTCTTTGATCTTACAAGTGTTTCTGCATACATGAAAACTGAGAGACTTAGGTGATCTGTCTGAGATTAAATCCCAATGCATGGAAAGGTTTCCTCTTCCTAAAGGTAAACTTTCAAGGAGAGAAACCATTACTATTTTAATTATTCTGGTTTTATTTACTTGACTTTTTATATAAAAACATAAACATAGTGCTGCCTGGGGCACTTGGAAGTCTGGCCCTTTTTGCTTCCATAGCATCATATTGACACATGGCTCTGTTAAAACCCAAATATTCCTGCTTGCAGTCCGGAGCAGCCCCTCCTTGCACTGGACGTGGGGAGCATGGTCTTCTCGGTTTTGTGGGGGTCAGGCTTTTCTGAGTCATTGACTATCTGAAGAGTGAGCTTATGTTTCACTGTAGTCCTGCTGGTGCCAATACAACTGCTTGGGTTATTCATGCTGGAAATGTATGACTCTTCACAGAGTCATGGCTGTGTAAGAAATGTTTATATTATGCATGAAACTTTTTGTTGTGGTAACTGCAAGAGGGTTGTGTTGACACTACTGCTATGAGCATCAGAAATAAATAATGGTTTAGAAAATGTGCATCACTTCAGAGTTTAAGTTCATGCTTGCTTTTCTGACTTCCTCAATATATTGGGATTTTACTAACACAGTTACGCTGACATTTTGAGAAGCTGTCTTAAAATTTTGCATTCTTAAATACGCAAAGCTACCCATCAGCATTCCAGTTTGCCTTTCTTTTCCAGCCAGTTCCCATCTCCCTCTTAAAAGCCTCAGAAGGTAATTTGTTTTCTCTCAGTATAAGAGGAACGTGCTTGTTTGTATTCCTTTATCCTTCTGATTTTTAACCTGTTGTCCCAAGGAAACACGTACCATGAGATCCTGCTGTGACCGTCCGCCCGGCTGCCTGCCATCCTCTGTCCAGCTCCTTTTGAACTGGTGGGCAGATCTCAGCCACGTGGGTCAGAGGGTTGGCAGTCTGAAAGACAGGATGTTCCTGCGAGCTTTTACAATATGCATAGCTGTCTGTAGAAGGCAGGGTTTATTCCCATTCCAGCTGAGGGATGTGCTAATTAGCTCATCTTTCATTAGCTATCAGGAGACAGAAGCAAACAGGTTTCATCACTTCCGCTTTTATTTTTTCCTTTCCTCTGCCCTTGCTTATACTTTTCACCATTTGTTTCCCCTCTCTGAACAATGCCGCTCTCTTGGGAGATCCTGTTCTTTGTCATCCTGTTATTTTGACCAATATTCTTGTCTGCTCCACAGCTGCTTATCTTTTGAACTTTGCTTGCCTAAAAATTATTGGAGATGCTGCAGGGAGGCCAGCTGGGAGTCAGAAAAGCCATTGGAGCTGCGAGGTCTGTCAGGAAACAGGAAACCCGAGTCGTACGGGGGGGGTTTCTACTGCAAGGCTATGACCAGCGGAAAGTCTAATCCTGCCATCCTTTGCTCAAATGACTAATCCTAGTTTGTGTGCTCAGGCTCTAGGAAGTAAGCAGAGGCTATCTGTGTGTGTAAGGAGTTGCTGGACCAAGTCCTTCTTTTGAGAGCCAGCTAAATTGTTTCTTGCCTTTGAAATTGGTGCCAGCAGAAGCAGTCTGCATGCGCTGAAAAAACTATATACTTCAGTGAGCTAATCACTTGAATGTTCAACAAATAGCTAAGTGGTAAACTTTAAGCAGATTATGTTTCACTGAATTGTTTTCCCTGTTTGTTTTTTAAAATGTCAAATATATCACAACGTAATTTATGAAGATATGCCTTCGAGTAGAACCACAAACACTTATAGGGGCACTTGCTTCAGTCAACATATGGCACAACCTATGAATTATGCACAGCCGACATACGGAGAATGGAGACAGCCTAAGGAAATGATTAGACCTGTTATCGTAGCAGCGACTGTACATTATTTTCACTTGACTGGAAAAAATGCAATTTTACTCTAGATTGGGGCTGAGATTGTTGCTTCCAGGTGCAATATATTAACAATGCATATGAATATTGAATAGTTGCTAGGAAATGTGGTGGTTTAGTTTTGGCTACAACGTTAGTTCATTGAAAAGCTAGCTCTCTTCCATGCTGAACCCTGTGTTTCCGATGTAGCTGTTACAGTCTCATTGCAAGAGTAGCAGCATAAAAATAGATCTCAATTTTTGTAAGTGTATTATCGTAAAACATAAGTTACACACCAGCAAATATCACACTCCAGATGGGCGGCTTTCAGCAAGTTTGTGTTTACTGATTCCTGCTTTTCTTGTTCTAAAAAGTAGATTTTATGTTTTTACACTCAGGTTAATTGCATTGTTCCACCAACAGGATTTGCTCATCCTCCAGCGGAAACGCTATTAGTAAAATGCTAATAATGCAGAGTTTGGACTCTTCTGGGGTGAAAGGCCCAAAGGTTTTTAATTAAAATCCTGGCTCTGCTTCTGAGGGTTGTCAGATGTCTTCCATAGAATTTACTTCCTGGAGAAAGACCTAAAACTAGCCTGTTCCGCTTCAGCCTAGCCCACAGCACTTCCCTGCAACTGTACAAGTGCCTGTGGGTGACTGGGTGCCCAGGACATTTGGGCCAGCTGTAGCAGTCAGTGTTGGGTGGCCTGCTCCCAAAATTTCTGCTACAGTTAAAAAAGAAATCCGGAGGTGACGTTTTAAGTTTAGATGGTTCCAGTTTGCATTGCAGAAGTGAAAAGCTTCTGGAACTTCATCTGTGTGATTCCAGTATGGCAAAACCAAAGAAACAGAAGTCATAGAAAAGAGTGAGCTTTTTTTGCACCTTACAGTTTCCAGCCAGACCTGCCGTACGCTGGGAAGCTGACAGAAGCTTAAGCACCAGGCTGCTGCTCTAAAGCCTATCTGAAAAGCACTTGTACCGTCCATTATCTCCTTTTTTTCTGATAGGGTTAGCCATTTAATTCTTCCCAGCTGACTGATGGTTAAATAGGTGTTCTTCAGCCTCTTAATTAGATATGTTTCCCCTCACGCTTTCTCCTAGCCAGCCTCCTAGGAAGTGCTTCATGCTGATAATGAGCTAAATCAGAATCCTTACTCCATGTTAACAGTCTTACTTCTGCCACTGTTGCTTTCAGCATCCTATATATTAGGTATGTGAAAGTATGTTGGCGAAAGATGTTAAAGCATCTAGTTTGTACACACTGTAAATCATAAAACTCCTGTGCTTTTGAATTGTTGATAATGCTTTCTGGCTTTACCTTTCCTGAAGACATCTGTCAGAGCACTATATGGTAGCTTTCACCATAGAGAATTCACAGATACTTCACAACATTTATATGCAAAAAAATTATGGAAAAGCTTTTACCTTTTCTGTGGAGGGAGAAGAGGAAAGGGCAGGAAGTGTCTCAGTTGAATGATGAACAACATTATTAGTTTTGGAAGGGAAAATTTATAGGTAAATCTTCATGTCCTTGTGTCTAGGCTATATGGTGAAAGGTATTTATCTGATTGATTCTCTTTCTGGAAATCCAGGGCAGCTTCCTTTAAGAGAACTTGGAGTGAACGTGACTCTTCTCCTTTTGAAATTATAAAGATTTAGAGCAGTGCTGCCTTGGTCTGCATAGGTACAGGTTAAGGCAAGTGTGCCCAAAATGATGTGCAAGAATGCTAGATTTGGATGTCACATATGCAGCTGTAGATGACGTGACTCTTAAAAGACGTTGAATTTATTCAGCTTGATGCCTCTAAAAATTGAAATCAGAGCTTGATCCTAGTTTTACTACAAAGGAGTCCAGAATCCTGGATGTTTTCTCTTTCTTGTTCGTCATATCAGCATCTGTAGAAATCCACACTGCAGGAAGATCAGGCAATTCTGCCTTGTAGTGTATGGACAAGATCCTTGTACAGTTGATCAAAATTCAACATAAAATTTGAAAGATTTAAAATCAGAACAGAATATTTTGATAATGTCTTTTAAAAAGCTCTGAGTTAGCCTTCTCCTGTGTTACATTTAGTGAGGTCAAGATTTTCTAAGAGAAAATGTATTCAAATGTCTTTTCAACCACCTTGGCTTTTGTCTGTTGCTCCGACACTCCTGCTGAGCTTTGACTAGCCTTAAGTTGTGGATCTCTTGAAAAAAATAACAGTTTCTAAAATGGGGTTGTGTTTATATGGTAATATCTCTTATTAGATACCCTGATCGTTGAAAAAATACAGATGAGTTTTAGGATGTAAAGATGCAATGGACTTGAAAGTAAGTGAACAGGAAGCTTATTTGTCCAATGGCACTCTTATTAAGAGACACAATTACCTAGGAGCTAACCCTGAAGCTCTGCTGCCTGCTACAGCGCAAGTCACCAGGCAGGCTTGTAATCGGAAAAATGTCCTTCTACTTTTGAAGCAAGTACGTTTTTCCTTTTTGGGAGGCAATGAAAGTGTTGCCCTACATTTTAGAGGCACTTTTTAATTGGGAGTCACAAAAGGCTTGATTTCTTTGAGTCTGAGGATTTGAACTTTAACTTAGGGATTTTCCGCAATACTTTCAGCACTCTGTAAAATGCAGTCACTGTGCTGAGTTTCTTCAAACAAGTTGAAAAGTTTCAGGAGGACAGTTTAATAATAAATTTTATTTGTAAACCAAAATTGGCTTTAACTGCTGCTTTTCATCTCACTAATGTATGCATTGACTACTTTCCAGAGCAGATAGCATTTTTCAGACAGGAAGCAGAAAATGATCAAGCAACTTCTTACTATTCAAAAGCACCATTTAAATTTCTGGAGTTAGAATTTTAGACTTGCAGCCAAGATAATACAGAATAGCTACAACTTCATTTTGGAGCCTTCAAAGATGAGTAAAGTTACAAATTATGAGCAAATCACACTGTACATGTAGATTAGTTGAAATGTTGCCAGACAATTTACTGTGTATTTTCATACTTAAGATATTTTTACATTACTATGGTCTAGTTATGTCATTCCTTTCCTTTCTTTCTTTCTTTCTTTCTTTCTTTCTTTCTTTCTTTCTTTCTTTCTTTCTTTCTTTCTTGTTTTTAGGCATTTTGCCTCCTGTAATGGAACCTCTTGCACTCTTCTCAACGGTAGCACTTACTTCTTTCTGTAGCCCCAGCTGCTGGAAGTAGATGTAGACAGCTGTAGGGCTCTCCTGCTTTTGAACTTGGACAAAAAACTGCTTGTGACTATGCAGATGTTTGTTTTGCACGCTGAAGGCAGCATTGCACACAATTTCCTCTCTTCATCCTACAGATGTCTGCATATTTGAATTGGAGAAATGGGCTTCTTGACACCTAGAACAAAATGTTTTCCTTAGGAAGCAGGAAGAAGTTATTGGTATGCAAACCTGCAGCAGAGCTTTCAAATGAGCTATTTCAAAAGTACTAGTATGCGGGTAAATGTGTCTTGTATTCTCTCTATACCCGAATTGTTCACTCCTCCTGGATTTCCTTTACCATCAATGCCAGGCATTGTGTCTGTCAGCGTGCTACATGGTCAAGCCTATAGCTGGCAGGAGGAGGTGGTTTTGGTGTCAGAAGTCTGCTCTCACTCACAGCTCCTTGTCCTGCTACTCAGCTGTTTCCTCAGTGCTGTGCCCTTGTTTCCTCCAGTGGGACCTCAGACAAGTTCCCCCTGCCCATGTCTGTCTTAGTTCCCCAGGCACCGCACTGGCATACCAATAGCTGCCTCACTTTATACAGTGCTTTGATAAAGACGGTGTAGAAGTTCACTGCAGTATTAACTGTATGTTGTTTTAATAAGGGCTGCCTCTGTGAGTCATGGCAGACAAGCACCTGTAGCTTGGAGGCTCGTGTTAACTGCAGGAGACTAGAATAGAGTCATGATGGGGGGAGCCGCTGAGGAAGGAGAATTGATTGTGAACTCTGACAATGAGATGTACGATAATCTCTGTAGCTCTTAGGGCCCTTGTGCCCAACTTTGTTAAGGTCAGGAGAAGGAAGGAAGATACTCTGATCATCTCAATACCTTTCCTCCCCTACTGCAGTGTGTATGGAGTGGCAAAAACACTCTTTCCTCCTCAGGGTATGATGGCAGCAAGAGGAGAGAGAGACCCTATCATCTCTTTTTTGCTCCCTGGCAGCAGGCAGGCAGGAAGAGATGAGATGTATAAGCCTTCTCCCACGCTCTTCATCCTCAGTAGCCCAAGAAAGCTGAGTAGGAAAAAGTGAGGGGGAAGGAGGCATAAGGGACTGAAAATGAGCTTTTGAGAAGGGTAGGCAACTGTGTCTTTGGAGCACAGAAAGGAGAGGACATGAGGGACAGGAAGAATAACATTGAGGTGGGAACAGCAGTGTAACATACCCTGGCACTTGGCTGTGTGGAATAGGGCTGCTCTGAGCTGGGGGTCCATCACACGCTCTGCTTTGAGGACCAGCAGCCAGTGCAAGGTCATGGCAGACACCTGGGAACAGCAACAGTGAATCCTTGAGGGGAAATACTTAGCTCAAAAGGTTAGAGGGGGAAGTGCTTTTCATTCTCTTGGCTTTTGATTCCTGTGCATTTTGCACGTAGCTAGTTTTTTCTCCTTTCTCCTATAGCATTGATTCCCCAGGAGCTTTTTCATTTTTTGTTGGGGATGATGTTTTTAACATGTCAGCAAAAAACCCGAAAAACATAAAGTCACAGATCTTACCCTGGGTGACTCCTTCTGACGGCTTGGAGATCAGCTGAGTTGAAGTTGGTGGTATGCCTTTAAGATTGGAAATGATAAGGCAAATCAAGCCAGGCCAGCTGAGCTCTGCAGAGAGGCAATTCTGGGAGGATTATTGCCCCATTAGAGCTTCTCATTCTGCCATAGTTATGAGCTTGTCATTACTGTGGTTTTCTAGCTATCATCTTACACCTGGAAAGCATTAACACAGGATTCAGTTCCTTGTAGAATTCCCTCAAATGCATTTGTTTCTGGAAGTTATCTGTTGCAATTGATGTGACATTTATAATAATTCCTTCCTCCTGAGACAAATCCTTGTTTTGATCTTGTGAATGGTTTTTTGCCATAGCATTTCCTTTCTGATATATTTGCTTTATAGTATTAAAGTCCCTTTGAACAAAGAGATACTTGTTTTTGTTCCTTATTTAATTGCCGTAACTACACTCTTTCCTAACTAGTATGTTTGTAGGCGTTCACAACTTCTTTTGTGTTAGCTTGCCATCATCTGAACTTAGAGGTCCGTGCTAAGTGCCTCTGATCCATAATATGTGCTGGATATCATCTTCCATGGAGCTCTTACGTCAACAGTTGCTTTGGGACATCAAATATATTGCCTCCTATCTTCCTAACAGAAAAAAATGAGTTGGAAAGATCAGTAGCAATAAGGGAAGTGTTGCTGTAGTTACAAAAGGCATCCCACTGGTGCAGGAGAGGTTGACTCAAGTCAGTCTGCTGTGGTGCACAGCGAGGAGGCATGTTTCTACTCCTTCAGAAAAGAGCAGTATGTGTCCCTGTCTAGCATATGTGTATTAGCCAGCTGGTGACCTGCCCAAGCTCCTGCTTGGCAAATCTGTCCCTTTCAGGCATTGATGCACAGGCTAATGTTGTATCCAGCCCTTCACAAAAGGGAGAAGCCCTGAGCAATGCCATAGATCGATGTCCTACCTCTCTGGGACTGGCTGTTTGAGAGAGCAAACTCCTGTCATGGAATTCTTTTATTCCTCCCCAATAGAAATAACTAGACCTACAGGATAAGGTATTTCCTTTTCCTCACAAGTGAATAACATCCTGACACCTCCATGCCTCAGGCTTAATGCACGCATGAAGAAGCAATTATATGACAGACCGTTTCCTCCCCAGCTTCTTCCCTGGTGCAGTTGCTTCATGTTCCTGTGTACCCTCAGCACTGGTTGTCCTGCCCCCATCACAGGTGTCCAGGACCCTCGGGACCAGCAACCTGCAGAAAGGTGGTGGAGGAGGTATTCACTCTGGTCATTGTACCTGCTCTGAATTCCCTGCAGGAGGACTCCTTTTGTAGTTGATGAAGTGAGGAATAATTAGGTTCCTGAACACAGGTAACCCCTATATCTATCTTAGATGGGTGCTTGCCCTCCTGAGGCACAGTATCTTGTGGATTGCTGCTCTGTACCACTGCAATCCCAGTGGTGAGGTGGATGTGTCCAATGATGGTCTGATCCACAAAACCAAAAGGAAATTCTTCCACAGGAAACGAGGTGAAATATGTGGGTTTGTCTGCTGCAGACTTTAGGCAAGAGAGCCATTTATCAAGGAGGAAGCTATATCATCCTTCTTGTTAATGCTTTGCACATGCATTTTTACTCAAGTGCTTGACAATATCTATTGTACTTTATGGCTGACAGTAATGGAAATCGCCCCTGTGCTGTAGGTTTTGGACTGGAAGACAGTGAGCCCTTGCCATTACTCTTGCCAAGGCACCGGAACGTCATTTTTAGGGAAATGTATCCTTGCAAGTACTTCACTGGGGTGCCTAATGCACAGCTGACAGATAAGACAGTGCCTGTGCCAGGCACTGCGGGAAAGGGTAGAGCACAGGAAACAGTGTATCACGCAGGGCAAAGAGGGCTTTTCTCAACCCTTTTTTTCTGACACATGTGACCGCACATCTGAATAATTTAAGTGAATTTTTGTCTGTGTGCTGCTGCACCTGTGTGCAGTTGTTCTTTCTGCCCCTCCCTCACTCACTGGCATGGGGGGCTGCCGCTTGCCGTTTCAGGTGCTACAGATCTGTTCGCCAATGCAAAAATGGATTATATGGAGACTAGTGGTTTATAGTCATCAAATCTTTTTGGAGAGGGGCTGGTTTCTCTGGGTTCCCTCTGTCAGCAATAGAGAGAGGAACAGCTCTCCCAGGGAGCAGACCAGAGCACGTGGCGCTTGGCTGCTGCTCTGAATCGGTGGCTGAAAGAGAAGCAGGGTGGAAGATGAGCTCTCCTAGGCCAGAGTGATAATGCAACCCTATTATAAGGGAACTGGCACGGATTCAATTCCCTCACCCATTTTTTTTTTCTCATTGGATTCAGGCCTTGGACTGACAGATCATGCGGCCACATGCGTCTTATCTCTGGAGGGACTAGAAGGAAAAAGGGGGGGTGAGCGACCAGGGAGAGGAGGGAAGGTGGGACCATATATTTCCTCAGCAGCCTGCAACTAATCAGCTAACAGAGATCAGCCAAAGCTTCACTCTGTCTGCACTTTAGGTCCCATGACCAGTCTGGTTTGCAATAGCCTTCTTAGTCCCCATCACATGTTTTTGCATTGTCCTTCCTCTCGCACTGGCAGCAGTGTGGTTGCAGTGAGAGCTGATATGAAGGGTGATCTTTTTTACCTTGTTAATTTTTAGTGAGATCAACACTCTGAGCAGGCATAACACATGTTAGTGCAGATGTGCTACTCTAGATCCAGCTTAGGTCAGCTTAAGTTGCAGCTCTGCAGTGTGCAAAGGGAAGAGTCAGATGGAGACTGTCATTTAATAGCAGGTGCAAAGATAGGCAATAATGCTTCCCCTATCTCATAACACCAAATTTGATATAATATTGCTAACAGTTCTGCTTTTGATAGTACCTGCGGTAGATAGAATAGCTGCTGGATTTTTGTTCTGCTGGATTTCCTTTTTCCTCAAAGAATCACTTAGGTCTTGCTTTCAGAACACAAAGGTGGACTTATCCTCCCCCTCAGTTGCTTTGTCTGAATGACAGAGCTTGGGTTTGGTTCCCTGCTGTTGTCTGAGGTCAGCTGGATTTTAGGCAGTGATAAGTGGCCCATGGTAGAGAATGCATGGCCAAATACAGTCCTGTCAAACTGAAGTTTTTTGCTTTTATTCACAATGACCATTCCTAGACAGCTTCATCTTGAGATAATGGTCCTTCATTTAAAAGTTTTTTTTTTTTTTTTAAAAAACAGCATTGAAAGGAGGTGGTTGTCTGCTTTATGTTCTTTGTAACAATCCAACTTTGCACTGAAATGCCCTTCCCCTTATTAAAAAAAACACCAAACAACCCACTTTCTTTTTTTTTTTTCTTTTTTCTTTAGAGAACTTTAAAAATTGAGGGTAGAAAAAATTCTTGAAAAAGATTAATAAGTTGCAGGGCCACTGCGAATTCATCTGCAGAAGAAGGTGAAACACCTTGTCCTTACATCACAGGAGAATTTAGTGAAAGCTGAGGATAAAATCCCTATTTCCCAGGTGTTGTGTTTGTACCGTCTTCACCTCCACCAGGCATCTCCTGTCTTGCCCGCATGGGTTCTGGAATGGGATACTTAATGCCACACGAAAAACACATTGTTCCTGTATATGCAGCATTTGTCAGACAGTGATTTGAAATTTAGATGGACATGGTTGATAGAAAGGTCAACATTATGTGATGCACAAGAAAAGCACAAATGCGCATCCGTTCATCTGATCAATACAGCTGCTGTTGTGAGCTGTAAATGGCTTCCTTGACTAGATCTTCACAAAAGATGTCTTGTATTGAAGAGGGTGCAATATTCTGTGGTTTTGTGCAGGAAAGGTACAGCTTTCTGAGCTCACCTGACCTTTACTATATTTTTTCTTAAGTAGAAAACCTGTATTCAGATGTTTATGTCTACAGGCTTTAATAAGGAATGGCCTTAATGTCGGAAAACCTTGTTCTGTATTTTTGCAGAAGAGTTTTTGAACTGAAAGATTAAAAATCTTCTCATGAATTCATCAAGTAGATTTTTCTATCCTCTTCTGCTCTTCCAAATGTTTCTCATATAAGCTGCCTGCAATAGAGCAAATGATTCCACTTCTCCAAATCTATTTTTAAAAAACCCCAAAACATATGGGGAGTACAGAGGGAGCATATGCCTGCTAAGTAAAACATCTTGGTAAATAGAGAGGAGCATCCTGCAAATCAGTGTGTTTTACATGTCTGTCTAGTGCCTCTGTAGAAAGATAATGAAAGAATTTCCTTTTGCCCCCAAGCACTTAAGGTTCTTGCTATGTCTCTCTCCCCACGTTCAGAGAGTATCAACAGAGGCTCTTGAGCAATGGAAGAAGGTGTTGGGATGTCCGTCTAGGGCGGGGGGAATACGGGTAAGGCACCCAAAAAATCTTTTGCAAAAGGAAACCCAAAACTGATACCAAGATAGTTTTGGATTTACTTTCTTGGGAGCACCGTACTGAAGTCACCCATGCACAGAGGAGTTCAGAGGAAGGACATAGATGGTGGTGAATCCAGCCCACAGCAGAGGCAGATACATTTGACATTATACAAGCAGTGGCCAGCCAGACAGTGTGTTCTCTTGCATAGTTAAGATGTGAACGAGTGCAGGTTTCTAATAAGACCAGTGTCTGAGACATGCCACAGCGCTGAGCTGACAGAGTACGTGCTGAGTGACAGCACAAGGAACAAGGATGGCACTTCTTATTATTATATTTTGGTGAACAAATGCATAGATCTGAAGGTGCAAATTGGAAAAAGTTTAGGACTTGTGAGAATGCTGACAGGTTTGTCAGGTATCCCCCTGCCAGATGCAGCCTTTGCAAGGTTGCTGCTTCTCCTGGATCCGCTGTTGTTGTGTCACTGCAAGCTTTTATTTCTTCCCTTAAATTTCCTTTGGCAGCAGTTCTTTTTACTTGGAGGTTTAAGTTATAAAATTTCTGTCTAAATCATACTGGCTAATGACATGTTAAAAAAAAAATAAATCAAAATTTTCCTCCTGCAAGAAATGGAAATGTTTTGAACTTTTGTTTACATCTTAATTACAAGCGTTTAATGAATCAGAAGACTGAAACTTTGCAGAGGAGGGAAGTTTTAATTAAAATCATTAGGTGCTTTAGAACTGGAATATATTTGTTCTCCTTTGTTGAAGGGCTTTCCTGATTTGTTTAGATCTTTTTTTTTTTTAATATCACCCCTGCCTATACTGTCCATGCAGCCTCATGGGTTGCGATATGCTTTGAAAGTGTCTTTCCTTTTCTTCTACAAACCTGGTGGATCTGCAGCGCTGGCAGTGGTGCTGTCGTCAGGAGTGAGCCCAGTGCAGGCAGCGCCCAGGAGGAGGCAGGCTGTCTAGCTCGACACCTGAGGGACAAGAGGCAGGTCAGGGTGAGTGGCACCCTTGGTAGGGTGGCAATGAGGGGGTTTTTTGAGAGGAAGGATCCTTTTTCAAAGTTGTAAATGTCCTACCCCGAAATTGAAATCTGGTACATTTCTATCAAAATGCAGTTTTTACATCTAGCCTTAATGATGACTCAAGAAAGAAATAATTATTCAGAAGAGTTAAACTGTTGCAGATGTACTTCTCACTCGAAGGACATGAGATAAGTCTCCAGTCGTCGTCTCCTCACATTGCTTCAGTTGGAGACTACCCTAATTCTGGGTGGCTTTTCCACCCACTCTGAGGAGCTCAAGCAGCTTGTTTGGCTCGAGTGTGAACTGCTTGTAGGTCTGCTGGAAAACTTTTTCCTAGCAAGCTGGCTTACAACCAGCTTTTTCTGTTTGCGCTCTGGGCTCTTCTGATCTGAATCTCTCCTTCAAGAGTGCCATATACCTGTGTGGTTAGAGGACTCTCTCTATGGAAAGTGGGAAAAGCTCACTCGGCTCGGCAGTGCAGGGGAGGAGGCTGAGCTCAGCAGCCTGGCTGGGTGCCATGCGCAGTGATCTCCAGACCAAGGGAGGCATTTGCCAGCTCCTGTCTCTCAAGCAATTTTGTAAATCCAGCTCTAGGGTAAAAAAAAAAAAAAAGTCTTGTTGTAACTTCTCAGTAGATTTCGGTTATATTTGCCAACAGTTTCAGGGTGATTGACACAGTTTTGGGCACGGTTTTTTGTTCTCCAAGCAAGTTTACTGTTGTTTGGAGGTAGGGAGAGGACATTCCTGCTGAGGTTAGCTGGGCTCATCTGCAGCAGAATCTGAGTGTTACAGTTCTGTTGAGGTTTCTGACCAGCCTTTCTTCATGCATGAAGTTCATTTGTTTTCTCAGGGGTCAAAACCAATGCTAATTTCGGATGAAACTGGGTTTCACAGACAAGGAAAGAACCATTACCTGGAACAACGTGTCAGAAAGACTTGACTTGCAGGACACTTAAATACTATCTGAGCACTTACTGGCTTTGCTTTCCATTCTAGATAAGAAGTTCATTTTTTTTCTCCTGTCAGCAGTTTGTTCCTTCAAAGTAAATAAAAGCAAATTATATTCAAAACCCTTCTCAGCATCTCCTGGCTATCTTGCTCTTCTTTCTCATAACCTGAAAGTCTGTGTAAACAAGGAAAAATATATCTCCAAACTTTTTGATGAGACTGCTTGGTTTAGATTTTGTAACTTGCCTTTGGACTTCAGACATTTGGACCTTGCTATTTGTAGTATGGTAGTGTTTAGAAATACAGTGTGGAACACCAGTCTCATACAGTTTCCAGCCCTGTGTGAAGGTGGAACAAAATTCACAGTAATAGTCTTGTACCTTTCTGAATGGTATTTGTGCAAATGCTCACAAACAGGTCATGCCACCTGTATAGTGGTGAGTCAATTAAAGACTGCCCTGGCTTCGTCTTTAGTGTTTGATGCGTGTTGTGTTACTGCCTACAGTCACATCTGGGCTTGGCACTTTGTTCAGCACTGCATGGGCATAGAGTAAGTTGGAAGTTGAAGCTGGGTTATAGATGACTGTCCTGAGGAGGGTGCAGCTAGTTGTGAAATGGTGGTTGTTGGATAGAGAAGCTGCAGAGGAGGTCTTTCAGATATACCCAGTTCGGACATGACTAATCTACAGTTTTAGACTTGTCAAATGGCTGTGATGCATGTGTGGAGTCAACTAGGATGACTTGACCTTCATTCAAATGCAGTCTTCATTTCTTCATGATTTTTACGTGGCTGGACTATGACAGATTACCACCAAAGTGGTAAAGCAGTAGATTAACACTAAGGTGAAAATGTATGTCCAGGTAGAGAGGACAGGACTGATCCTTCAGTAAACACTCTCTCTGTACTTTGACAGACCGGGTGCAGGAAGGAAGCTGTGGCCAAAATGCAGGTTTTGTGGAAACTGGAAAGGTTAAATTCTTTTTAACTGGGTTATCTATATTTTTTGTGCCCTTTAAGGTTTGTTGATAGATTTTAAATGGATTGGGAATAGAATAATTTGAGGCTAAGTACTGCAGGTAACTTGAAACTGAAGGTCAGCTGGGTTTCAGTTATCCACTATCTGTTGATAAGCTCCAGTAACCCTAATAGCTTGCCACTGTACAGTTTTCTTTTCCAGGAACTGCCCTGGTTTCTCCTTATCTCTCTATCTACTTTTGTTTTATAAGTATTTCTGATGGAGCTTCAGTAACTTATTTGATGCAGAAGTAGTGATTCACTTGCCCAGAACTCCCTGATATCTCTCTCTGCTCCCCCTGCCCCTTTCCAGGAGATGCTCTCAAGCCCTTTGGTCACAGCAGCCACTTTCAGGGAGAGGGGACACGTTCTTGTCAGCAGTTTGGCCACTGCACCCCAGGGTTCATCCACGCTGTGTGGGTATGTGTTGTCCACACCTCATGAGTTTTTGCTCCTTAGTTTATCCCTTCAGTTTCAGTTCTTTTCCCAGTACTCCTGATTTTCAGAAAAAGAGCAGGCCTAAGGCAGACGTTTGGAAATTTAGCACTGTTGTAAAACCAGTATCAGGAGTATTTAGAGTATACCTGTCATCCTTAACTGAGGATAAAGCCTCTTTTGGCAAATTGTCAGAAGCCTATGAGAATCGTACTGCTTGCTGGCATGTCTGGTTTGTCCTTTCGAGTACCCTTGCTTTTTTGCTCAGTTGCTATCTGTGTTTACTTCATTTATTCTTTTCAGAAGTCCCCCTAGGTTTTTGCTCATGTCTGGAGGATGGGCGTCTTACAGGATGGAGATTTCTCCATTGTAGGTGTCACATCTTTGATTTCTTCACTAAGTTGCGCACAGCTTTCTGTGAATTACCAAACTATGTTTTTTTCCCAGAATAATGAGTAACTATTTCTACAGGTTACCACTTTGTCATCCAGCTGCTATGGCTGCTGATGTGCTTCTCAGAGCTGGCACTTCATACATATGAAAATTAAGTGGCTCAGGTTCAATTTCAGTTTACCCATGGAAAGGGCCTAGGAGCTACTGCTCCTGCCCTGTCCGTTGCAACCCTTCTCCTTTACTCACTCCAGCAGGGCTTTTGCTACCAGAATGTCTACTTCCAAGTGGAGCTAGGCTAAAAACATAGGCAATAATTGTTTTTTTGATGGCCTTTTTTTATGAAGGCATCCTGAACTAAGCAGCACATGAAGGATTTGTCCCTTGGCCTTTCACTGCAAGTGCCCTAAGTGGCACATCTGTTTCCTACAGCTGTTCTTGGTGTCTTTGCTTCCATAGAGCAGTCATTGGAGCCCTGCTGGAAACCCTAACCACCCATATGTCTCTTGGAGAGAGACATTTGCAGAATAGACAAAGCAGTGAATTAATGCAGGAAAACAATGCAGATAGTGGGTTCTACAAATCGTCAACTTTAAATTTTGCTGGATCTGATATTTCATCTCATTAAAAAAAAGTGAGTGATTTTTTATTTTTTTCTAACTTCTAACAGATTGAAGATTGTTTCCAGGGGAGCTGGAAATATGCAAATGATTTTAGCCCAAAGTTCACTTACTTTCAGATACTATTCTTCATCTTACTGTTGAGTGAGTGAGCAACGGTTAACTACAAACAGCCTCACAGTGGATATTTTTTTTCTATTCCCATTAGCAGGAACCTCAGGGGGGGCTTTTTTCTCCTCCTACTGCAACAACTGAAGCTAAATTTAATTAAATGTGGTCCACAATTCAATTTATACTTCCCCGTAGCAGGAAGATGGAATAAAGAATCTGCTCTGTGACACTGAAGGATTTGTTTTTTCCCAGCAGCTGTTAGTGGAATTTGGGGCCCTGAGTAGTCAGGTTCAAACTTGTCAGAAAACCTTCCTTGGAGGTAGACATTTTATTTTCTCACTTAGAAATTACATCTTTTACCAAACCAGAGCAGTACGTAGACAAATGTATTTGAACCTTGGCAGAATTGATATCATCTTATTAATTCGGTGACATATAAAAATACCTGGCTGTTACTACTATTTGTTTGATAGTTATAGTCAACCAACATGGTGATTATAATTTTACTTTTTTTTAGGATTCCCACAGACAGAAGAAGTTCTTCCATCATGATTGGGTTATTGTTTTGTTTAATTAGTAAAAATACTAACTTTTTCTGCTGAAAATTTGGCATATGAAACTTTTTTTCATTCCCAGAATGCAATGTTGTCATGTTTCTTAAATCATCTATTGAGTCAAATTCAGTATTATTTGCTATGTGAAATTGAGACAAGACACTGAAATATATTTTTGGATAATATCGTAGTGATGCTCAGAGGATCGGTAATCACACACTGGGACTTTCCTTTTGCAGACTCAGGCCACGTCTCTACTAAAAAATGATGCAGATCGGGGTCCATTTGGTCTGACAGACATATTCCCCAGCAAGGCTTGCATTTGTACAGATAATTCTGTAGAAGGAGCATGAAGTGTGGTGATACGATTTAGTTCAAAGATTTATTGGGTGGTAGACACAATCCTTCGCTCAGCCCTTAGTGGGTGAGGGAGGAGCTCCAGTCCCCGACTGCCACAGGGACACTTCATCGATGCAGGGTGATGGGGAGAGTCCCCGGTCCATGCTGTCCCCTGAGCCCTGTACAGCTGGTGCAGGTGAGGAGGGTGCTCATGGGCCAACGCTGTGCCCAGAAGTGTACCAACAACTAAATCAGACTGTGCAGCTCTAGCATGTTGCCCAAGGTAGTGTCTTTTCCCCACTTGGTTGACTACAGTAGGCAGGACCTTATGCAACTACAAGGATGTACTCAGGTGAGTAATTAGCATGGGATGTGGACATAAAGTTTTAAAACTGGTGTTGAAGGCATCACAGTGGCATAGCTGTTTGTCTCAGTGAAGAAGAGGAGCATCACGGATTTGTCGCCGCAAAAAAATACAAAGCTGTTTTAGAAGAAAAACACAAAAGTGCTCAATATGTTAAATTTGCGGGTTTTAGGAGTTAAATGTGTAAAAGATAAATGAGCAACGGTCAAAGTATTTTGCTGCATGTTAGACAGGTTGGGCTGAAAAGGGATGTGGGTAAAATCCTGGCACACAGAGCACAAATTGCGGTTTCCTTTTTGTCCTTAACTGGACTGTGACTTCACCTTGGGACTTAAAAAGCTGTCACTGAAAGTCATGGCTGGGTCAAATGCATGCTCTTGTTTATGGCATGCAGTGGGGGGTGTGTCATACTAAAAGTGTTTTACTGACCTCTTAAAGATGTGCCATGCATGGAGAATCATTTTCACAGGATGTAGGGAGGGCATTTTCTCTAGTTATTAATTCCTGAGTCTTATCGCAGTGATAGTCATCAATGTACAGAAGAGGCTGTATCTGATTGATGCACAGATTTCATGGCTTTCCTGCTTGTCTTGCTGCTCAGGAGTTCCTGCCCTGCGCTGCTACCAGCATAACTCTCATTTTAACAGCTATGTCACCTGCCGGAGGTTCAAAATAATTTATTTTTTGTCAAGAAAAGACACATCTCTCAACATTTAATTTATAGAAAAAGCCTTCAGACATTTTCACTTGTCAGCTGTCCACCTGAGATATTAAGAAGGAAGGGTTTTATTGTGGCAGAGCTTAACAAAATGAAATGGTGCTCATGTCTATGTCATAGGGAGGTTTCTGCTTCTCTGGAGGTAAAGGATGTGTGCCAGTACCAAGCCTGGGGTCATTTTAGGGAGGCGTCAGCGGACGGGTGATACAGTGTCTGTTGTAGAGTGGACACTACTGCACTGCCCAGAGTCAACTCCATCCTCAGCCTGGCGGCAGCCGGGCCAGTAACTTAACCTGGCTTCACTCAGCTTGCAAGTAAGGAAGCTGATTAAGATCATTAGGTTTTCGTTACTGTTCCGGTTGTGACAAACTGATTTTTTTTCTGCTGCATACTTGACTTTATACTGTGTTCTGCACTTTGAAGAAACTTTAGAAGAACCTTTTGAAAGTAGATGCTGCAGCTACCAAATATTTTGTGCTTAGTGCACAGACTCTACAGTGAGGAGATACATACGCTGCTTGTTGAAGTACTGGTATGGCACCTAGTAGTTGACTACTTGCTTCTGCTTGGTCTTGGCTGGGGCATAAAGATGTAAAATGTTCTTTGAATTGTCACATTACGTCTTTCAAGACAATAAACTCTTGGAGTTTGGGGAAACAGGGAGCAGAAAGGACATCTAAAATGAGGGTACTGAAGGAGTGGAGTTGCCTTGAATTATTTCCAGGGTAACTGAGAACTTGCTTTCACTACAGATTTTATTTTCTCACTGGCACTTGCATATTATTCTGAAAAGTCATAGCAATTATGAAAGTCTGAAATCTATTTTAGATAATTCTGCCATCTAAATTTAATTAGAGGAGGAATGAGTTAATAAAAACACTAAAATAATTTCTGAGTGCTAAAGAGGGGTGAAAAAAGTGGACCTAAATCTGCCACATTGAGATAATTAAGCAGTGTCAGGCCAGAGTCAAGGTTCCGCAGTGCTTCAGCAGCTCCTGCATGCTCAGAACGCCGTCTCCAAAGTGCAAATTAAAATGGGAAAGGAAAGGACTGCTGTGTCTTCCGTCTGCCTTACAATTTCCTCCTTTTTGCTGCTGCTTACAGGTGAAATTGCTAAAACCAGTATAGCAGTGACCAAATATGATTGCATGTGGGAAACAAAAGATTATTCAGAAGTCCTCCATGGCAAGAATGGATTTGTTTAACAAGCTTTCCTGCATTTTAATACAAAGTTGACAATGGTGATCCCAGGGTCTGTAAACGTGCATACATCCAGCATTGCTTTTACATTTTACCATCAACTTTAAGACTACTATCTGCTGCTCCTTTTCTTCTCCATTTCTTGCCATTTGTCACTGCAGTCTGATGGGTACATCACTCATCTCAGAGGAGCCCTTCGGAGGGCAGCAGTCTGCAGCACCATGTAAGGAGACTATATGTCCAGTTGGCCACCGCATCTAGTAGCTGAGGAGCTTAAGGTTGTGGGCCCAGAAATACCCACGGAGGTGGGGCACTGGGCCTGGAAATTTAATTGAAATCAGACTGTTTTGGGGAATGCTTATTAAGATACATTTTTTGACTTCTTTGCACTCCCATAGTCATTTGACATTGGCAGAGGCTCAGTGATGGTTCACCTTATATTGCTAGTTTCATTGTACAGGTAATTAGCTCTATAAACAGTGCCCTGAGCAGTGGGAAACTTTGTAACTATGTCCTCAAGTCTGTTCTGGCTTTAAAAGAAAGTAACAAAACACAAACCAAGGAGAAATTATTATACTAATTTTTAAAAAGCAAGTATTGTGAGTTCTTCATTAAAGTAGTGAATTCACAGGTAGCGAATTTCTACAAAAATGAGGAGATATTTTTCTGAAGTTCCAGGTGGCCTGAAATGAAAGCATACAGATATGTGATATACATATGGAAAGATAAAACCTGCCAGCAGTTTGTCTATGAAGAGCAAGAGAATTGACTGTCACCCAGAAAAAAAGATACCTTGTAGTTTGATTTAATTTGTAAACTAGATACAGCATTTCAGGAGCAGTAAAACCACCCTACCTCTACAGCGGTGGTGTGTTCACTTCAGAACAGCTTCTCTGCTGATCCCCAAAGACCATCCCATTTATAAGGCTGAGTTTCTCTCACAGTCCCAGTCTTGTGGTACTGGTGCCTGCGTGCCAGGCTCCACTGCTCCCCAGCCTGGCCGCCTCCACCCTGCCCGCCTGCACGCTGCCGTCAGTGCAAAACGGGCAGCCTCTCCAAAGAGTTCATGCATGCTCCTGCTGAGCCTGGTGAGAACGTAGTGTTTCGCTCACCAGTGTAAGCTGCTGCTGGGAAACACTCTTTGTTATAGCTACGAACTTTTGGGAAGGTTTCAAAAGAGATTGAGGCTGATCTGTAATGGCACTGACATGAGTGGTCTGACCTACGCCTTCCCTGCTCTGACAGTACCCATGGAGTGTAACTGGCAGGAAACACTTCTTTTCCCTCTATGGGTTAGTCCTTCTGTCTGTCTGCAGAAGTTCTGGTACTGAGACATGGTCACCTGGGAGGTTTGTGTAGCCTGGATGTAAGAGGGAAAAAGACTGCCTGCTTTGATAGCAGTATGTCCATTGGATGAACATAAGCTTCTTGTAAGTTTAAGTAAAGATACTAATCCCAGCATGAGTAAAGTCAGTGACAAAGCTCTATTGATTTCAGGGAGGTCAGAATTTAGCTTACAAGCCTTGATCTTTTGCTGACATGAATTTCCTGGGAGATGGGAGCTTGACCATCGGTTGATGCTAAAACTGCTTTTAATGCTCTAGAAATGAAGGAGTTCTTTTGTTCCACTTATGAAGTGGTGTAGCTGAAAAAACATTTCCTTAGGTGCTAGTTAAAATCTAGAATTTATGATCTAAACACAGAAGAGCAAGCATGTAACAAGGATATAGCATAGAGCATGTACTGGATGAATTCTGTTAAATAGTTAAGAGACAGACTGTGTTCTGGAAGGAAAGAATTTTCTATACAGAGAAAATAACCAGAAGGAAGGATACATTTCATCTACCAATTAGAGCAATCACAGCAGTCTATAATAACCAAATTAAATAATAGACTTATAGAAATCTGTGGCCAGGAAGGGGTATGTTTTTTCTTGTAGAGTGCTCTTGTCAATCCGGCATTCCAGACATTGCTGCAAAAAATTATTCAGAGGAGAGCCATGAGCCATTTTTCTGTTCTGTTGGCAGACACCTCCTTGGTAAGAAGATAAAGATTTGGGCATACTGAGTTTCCTTTTAATTTTCTCATGTGTCCTTCCTTAAGTCTGCAAGGAAAGGCTCATGGTATCTTTAACAAGCATAAAAAACCCGGGATGGTCTAAATCCTGCGGAAGCTTCAGAATAAATTGTCACATAGACCTTGACAGTTTAGACGGCCTAAATGGGTTTTTAGACACCTACTGCATGATCGCCTGCCTGCTTGGCAGACAAAGATGCCCATAGACTCCTTGTCTGTCTGTTTCGCTTCTTTTTTTCCTTCCTCTCTAAGGCTACAGGCCTTTGCCATGAATGCCACAGTTTAGGTAGTTTCTGCATTGTTTTGTTCTTCTTAAATGTGTTTGGGGCCTTGTTTGATGTGGATTCTTAGCTCTTCTTTTGTGTACTGGTGGTTTGCAGAGCTGATTTGTTTGTCTGGAGGTGGGGCAGTTGGATTGCAGGAGAGCATCTGCTCCCTCAGCGGGAGGAGAGGGCTGGGTCAGGCTGGTGAAAGACCTTGCATTAGACCATTGAGACAGAGGAGGTGTCTTGCACTTTGCTCTCTTCTCTTCTGGTTGGCAGTGTTTTTGGGATGAGCTGGGATTTTACTGTCGAACAAAATAAAGTTCCCTCTTCTCTAAGGGGTAGAAGTTTTTGTCCTTAGAGTCCCAGCTCCTGTGACCAGAAGGACAAAGTATGCCATGCCATGCTCAAGTTTTGGTAGGACGTAGTGCCAGCGCTTAGTTATGGGTGCAAAGGAGCAGCTGCCGCAGAAGCAGTGGCACTCAAAATGTGGTGCAGGCAGACTGCCTGCTTAAACCCACGGTCGCTTGGCAGTAGCACTGTGGCAAGAAGTGTCCTGCCAAGTCGTGAGCTGGCGCGCTGCCCTCCATTCAGGCTTGGACTGTAGGCAGCCAAGTGACCAGCAGCTGTGGCTGTGAATAGCAGGAGGGCATTAGTCCAAGAACAACAAGAAGAAAAGCTTCTTCAGCTACGTATAGGTTTTCTTGGCTCTTCCAGACATGTCTTCCCATTTCAAGGGGAACTGGAAGGTGGAAGGTGCCCTAATGCAGCCACCCCTTTTGGATCCCATCTACTGGGATCCCCCAGTTACACAGTTCTGGTCGGGGGCATGTTGTTGCTCAGTCTGTGGCTGCAGTAGGTAGGAGTGTGTTTGCTTGAATGTGTAGAACAAAGTTTGCAGCTGCGAGGAGAGAATTCCTTCTTTCTCTGCTCTCTTTGTTTCAGCACAACAACTGAAGCAACCTGTAAACAATTGTCTTCATCCTGCAAATGGCTTCTATGCCAGCTTTCCTGCTAATGGCTGCACAAGGACTGTTGTTATCTTTAAGCTTGCCAAAGTGTTTGAATGAATGAGGTTTACAGTTTTTAAAGGGGTTGACAGATGTCAACAGGGACTTCAGATTCCTGACCCTTTGTACAACCCTTCAGATACCAGGCATGATTCTCACTCCCCATCCATTTCCACAGGCTAGTACAGCCTAGAGATGTGGTGTGTCGAAGGCAACCTCAACCACATCCCCAAAAAGCCCCAAACAAACAGAAAGTCTGAAATAAATTCTCTGGGAAATGGCACAAAGCCAAACAGTAAATTTAGAGCTGGGGTGTGCACTGCAGAGGTTTCACTTTAAGTGGGAACATGCATAAAGCTGTATGCTCAACATCCTAAGTGAAATCGGTTGGGGGGTAGAAGAAAATCCACAAAAGTCCTGCCTTCAGAAGCTCAAGGGCATCACTGTCTATGCAGCCACACTTCTTACTTGCACGTTGAACACAGGGAAGTGATTTCCACTAGTCTGTCATAGAAAGTTCATGTTGTGGGACAGGCTCATGATCTATTTAAAGGCAGCCTGCAAGATCCTTACCCCAGCATCTCTCATCAGCTGTCAGGCTGGTGGAATTTCCTGGCTTTTGAAGTGCTTGCGGTCTGGGAAAATGGCAGCGAGGACCTGGAAAAGACCGTGAGCCAGACTCCCTGCCGACCACAGAGCTTCCCTCACCATTTGTCATAGAAACACTTAAATAGCTTTCTAGCCATGGCTCTGAGAAATAAAAGCTTGTCCAGCACTAGTACCTTTAGGCTGTGTATCTCAGAGAGGAGTATCAGCGGCTGGGCCAGAGCACCCACCACAGGACTGATACCTCTCATCATCTTTATCTTCTTGTCTGCTGAGAGCCAGTTTAATGTCCCTGGCAGGTGTGGGAGCACTGATCCTAGGGGTGACATGGCATTAAGGACTACTGACTGTGCACAGGGGCACCTCCAGGCTCCCCTCAGTGATTCCTGCTGTGGTTTCTCTGCTGGCAGTGTCCTCTGTGGGCTGGAGCTAAGTGCTTTCCTGAAACAAAACCTAAACTGCAGATGTTGGCCAGCTGCATTCAGCTGGAGCAAAGTTCTGCCCATCTCAACAGAGAAGCCAAAAGCAGGTCCTTACAAAGGCAGAAGGCTGGGATGAAACTGGAAAGATCAGTCCGCTGATGCAGCACCCCAGCTTCTAGCAGCAGCCTCAGACATGAGCCATTCTTACGCTAAGTAACTAAGGCGCAGTGAGAGTCATGTGAGACCCAAGTGTCTTCAGGAAGGAACTACAAGATGATTAATGCTCCAATATCTGCTTAATTACAAGTGCATGTCGGTCACTAGATGATACCTAGACTGAATTTAAGGTCTGAATCTTTTCCTATGGAGTATGATCTGGGTATCATAAATGTGAGAATGACGAATATGCGTGTTCATAGCTCAGTGGGGCAAAAAAATGACAAAGTTGTAATGGTTTGGAAATACAAAGTCTAAGACACCATACATTGTCCTCAGTGCTTTTGATGAGACATTTCTGAGTGTTTTAAAACTAAAATTTGAAATTTTTTGTGAAGGAGGTATTTAAAGAAAGATGGGAGGTAATACAGGTTTGTCTGAAGTTAGTGAGCAGATAAAGACCTGCAAACATAGCTATGCCTCCTGAGAGCCTATTTGTACTCTCAAATAATTCTGACAAGCCGCTTGCTTTTATAATCGTTCACAGGATGGGGCCCTGGGACTGTTTGTATTATTATCCAGTAATACTACTGGATTTAGGTGTCCGCATAGTTTGTATATTGTAATCATGACTTAAATATAGCTCAGTGCCGGGCAGGATGAGGCAGCAGGTGGGAGGCTTGCAGTGCAGCCGAGGCGGTGACCAGGGGAAGGTGTCTGGCTCTGCAGCACCTTCCAGAGCTTTCAGCAAACACCAGAAAGAATGCCAGGGCTGCTCTGTGAGCAGAAAAGTTAATTCCACTTAAACAGGATTTAAGGGTGGCAGGCTGTAACAGCTCTTGGGGTGGCTCAGGTGGGAAACAGCTCACAGCAGACATGTAACAGCACCAGGAAACATTCATGAGAGTTGGTAATGAGAGTTCATGGTGGTCTGGAAAGTCTCTGAGGGCTGACAGGACTAGGCACAGCCTAGTGCGGCATGACGGGAGCACTGCAGAGTCACAGGTCAGGGATGCACACGTTGCAGTGGGGAGTACTGCGGCGGGGCAGCAGTCTGCATGCAAAGTGTTGGTCTGGCAGTGGGTTAATCTGGTTAATACTGCGTATTTGTGAGGTGCCCGGCTTCTGAGGTCAGGAGGGGGTTTTCTGTGGCTTTCTTGGATGTTTGACGGAGCCTGGTGCTTTGGTGTGTGTGGAAGCAAAGGTGAAAAGTTTTGTTCCTTGCTGGTGTGTGGCCAGCGTCATCATTGTGTGTCACATCGCAGTATGTCTCACCATGAGTGTCTTCAGGTGGGGCACTGGCCTGTAACTGGTTACACATATCTTCTCCAGGGTAATATGGTGTATTACTGCAGTGCTATATAAGTCATTATTTGTAATACTGTACTGTGTGCGAAGAGGTAACCTTGACGAGTTTATTTCTGATTATGATTTGGGTGATGTCAGTAGTTCAGCTTCATCCACTCTATACTTAACTCTCAAAACAGCTATATTCTTGTCTCCTTTTGTTTTTCATAGTGCACTGATTTAACCTCTTGTCAGGAGAAAATAAAGATTTGTTGAAAGGTTAGAGTTATATCTTGAAGGCTGCCACAAACAAAACCTAATTTTACACTTAATACAGTAATTTTAGAGGATTGTGTCAATGAGGGCATAATTGAAATAATTTTTAACATGAAAATCTTTAGAAATAAAACTTTACTCAGAGGTTATTGATTTAATTACGGTCACATTAGCTGCTTCCTTGCTTTGGTCATGTATGCAAATCTTGGACAAAGGGTGGGGGTTTTTTTTCCACTTGATGTGAATTCAGTCCGTTCAAGCTGCAGTGTAAATGGATGGAATTCCTTTTGAACCAGCCCTTGGCCAGAAAACCAGTGAATATGACTCAAAGCTGCCCTACAGAGGAGAGGGTGTTAATTCGTCCAGGGTTTAAACGTGCCTGTTCCTGGCACAAAATAGCCTGGCAATCATTTGACATCAGCCACCCCACAGAGCAGAATAGGACAATGTCATTGTCCATTACAGCTGGTATCAGTTCGACTTTGAATTTAAATGTACCAGCAAAATCGAGTAAAGACAGACACCCTTCTGTAGCCTGCTGCACCTGTCTCCGTATCTATGGAGTTTGGGCTCTACTAGTTTTTCACTTGGCACCTTATTGGCGTATTGGATATTTATTTCTTTGAATGCAGTGCAACGATTTTCCATGCTGCTCTTTGTAGCCCTAGGGAAGTCACACGTGGATTGATTAAAGAAGATAGCATTGCCTTGGTGCATTTTTCCATAGCAGTAGGTAATGGGTAGTCTATGTTAGTTAACGGTACTTGGACAGTTGTGATTTTGTGATGCACAGCATCTCAGGCTGGCTGGCTGTTATGCCAATGTTTGTTGGGGGTTTTTTTTGTTTTGTTTTTTTTAATCCACAGCTTTCTCTTATCAGAAAGTGAAAATCAGAACATTTGCTGATCTGATTTCTTATTCATTGCCATCTCCTCAGCCTGCCAGTATGGCATTACACACGGTATTAGTAAAAGAAGAAATAAAAAGTGCAGGAGCAGAAGGACGTGAAAGACTGGAAGGACAACTGCTATGCTGAAGTCACTTCTGGACAGACTCTGGTCAGCTAGCACGAGTGGGACGTGCATCTCCCCTTTTTCTCTTCCAGCGGGAGGCCAGAGGCTCAGCCTTTTGGAGCCAGCATGTTCCTTCTCCTTGCCGAGATTCAAATAGCCAGAAATTGTGGAACTTCCTTCGTAAGGCTGCAGTCCCACTGTACCCCTAACTTACCACCTTTCTCAGACTTTGGACACCTCCAGCCACCATCAGCTTTCAGAGATCATGCTCCAATTTTGTTTTCAGATATACAAATTTGAAGGAAGCCACTACTGTCCACTGGAAATCCAGACAGCATCAGAAAGCTAATGCAATTTCTCATATTGTATCTGTCGTCCCTTGTTCATTGTTTCCTGTATCTCTATTCATGTACTCCTGTTTCTAAAATCTTTCTCTTTCCTGTTGCTATGGTAAAAGCCTGCCTAAAAAGGAAGAATTATGGCAGCGAGATCCACTGACCTACAAAATAATCAGAACATAGTTGCTCTGTACAGAGCTCTGTTTTTAAAGTAACTGGTAGAAAATCTGTAGTGGGAAAGGGAGATGGCCAAAGTACAGGGACAATGTACATGGATTTGGATTTAGTCAAAACTCCAGCTTATGGGCGAAATTGCTGCTTCTGATCAGTGAATCTGTTCAACTGGTTTCCTATATGCAGAAATTTTCCATGATTGCAATAGTAAAAGTAGTGGACACCCAAAAAAGCAGTCTTGGGTTTTTGTTTCTGTTAATAACCTTCGAGCTCCAATGTGATTTTCTCCTCTATGTACATGAATGTCATTGATACAGTGTTGTATTACAGTGGCTCATCCTTGCTGGAGGCATGGTTCTTTTCCAATGAACTGATTTGAAATGAAATGAAAACCAAACCACAAATTTTTTGGTTCACCTCCCAGACTGTAAAAATGGATGGTTTCATTAATGATTAACACAGCAGCTGGTAGTTCAAAGGAGATCTGGAAGAAAACACTGCAGTGTCTCCCTCCTCCAGTAAATATATTGGCTTAACAGTTTTCTGTGCTCATCCTACCTTATTTCAGTATACACATTTGAATCCCAACAGAGTGGATCTCTGCCTTCATACCTGGTTTAAGAGCAGTAAAGATGCATTAGTTCCTAGTTGCATCAGATAATTTTTTGCAGTGTTATTAGTACTTACTGGTTTGCAGTTCCCTGTGATGTTAGCAGTGGTTTTTAGAATGTTTTTGTATTTCGAACCAGTGAGGCATCTAAGACTTCCAACATCTTCTTACCCACAGCATGGTTACATCATTAGGAATCAAGTAAAAGTTCACAACAATTTTGCATTTACATGGACATCGCTTCTGGCATGTTATTTTGCTATCAATAAGGCCTTGTTATACTGTTAAATTGTTTAAAAAATATATACTTATATTATGGTTGCAAAATGTTTATTCCTGTGTTTACTCCACAACGTTGGATTACAGTGTGCCTGAGCAGCTGACAAAACTCTAATGAACCAGTCTCTCAAAAGAACCAGAAGGATGTTTTTAGACTAAGTTTTCCCAGAACGTGATTAACTGCTTAGCACTCAAGAAATAAAAGTGCTAAAAAAAAAAAACCCTACAAGAGAAACCGTACCACATAGCAATTGTGCATATGGCAAACAGCATACAATACAGTGGTAAGAAATCTGGAGACTTTTGCCTGTTACTGTAGACGATCACTGTGAGCATATATTCTCTTAAAAAATGACTGAGTTTGTTTTATTTTAATAAATACACCTCAGTCTCTGGAACCTTGTGCAAATTTTCAAATAGCTATCTGTAAATATAGGTACACTTTTTCCTCTATATTTGCTGTAAAATGTTGGTGAATGCATGTATAGTACACCAGTTCCCTCCCTGGCAGAGATGGGGCAGATGCAGAAGCTCATCTGTGCACAGTTATAATGCCTTCCGAGTTTATCACAAGGTTGTTTCCATGGCATACATGATGATACCAACCAGCATGGTCCACCTGGCAATCAGCAGGCTGATCCCGGCCCAAAGAGTGCTTATTTAGCCTGCCATTTTTCAGGGCAGCAGAAGGAACTACTGCTCAAATGGTTGCACAGTGCCTCCTGCAAGGAGATCACTCCGAGCCAGATGTTGTGCTCATTCCAGGAAGAGGATGGGAGAGGAAGGGGGAGGCAGGTCTTCTGCTGGCGTGAGCCCGGCAGGTCTTCTGCTGGCGTGAGCCCAGCAGAGTCCTGAGCCCTTGCCATAGCTGTTTGTGAGACAGACAGTGGGTGGGAGGATGCTGTGGCCTGGGGCATAAGCGTGTGGTGGCAGAAGTGGGAGCTGCTGCTGCTGTGTCCCACCACAGGACCTCAAATCCAGGTCCAGCTGGTGTAGCTGCAGAGGCTGAAGTGCTCTGGAGTGTTTGTAATTTTGGTTGGTAACACTCAATTCTCATTTGCTTCCACTGACCTGAGTGGATATGTGCTTCTTTCATTAGAGATCCGAGCTCAACTCATCGAGCAGCAGAAATGTCTGGAGCAGCAGACTGAAATGAGAGTGCAGCTTCTTCAGGATCTGCAGGATTTCTTCCGCAAGAAGTCAGAAATAGAGATGGAGTATTCCCGAAACTTGGAAAAATTGGCAGAGAGGTTCATGGCAAAAACAAGAAGTACAAAGGACCATCAGCAGTACAAGTAAGAGAGATTTCCTTCCCCTCACCCGCATGTTAGCCACTGCTGAAGTGCTACGCTGCTCTTTGCTTCTGCTGGTTTTGAGTACTGCTAGGTTGAGCCCAGGTTCAAAGACACATTTAAAATTCCTACCCCTATTTAGCAGCATAGCAGTTCTCGTTGCAATTGAAGGTAGCCAGGTGCCTAAATAGTATTTGGTTGATTTGGCCCTCTGCAATTATTCATGTAAGCTTCTGACAAGTGGTTTCAGTATCTTAAAAGGTAGGCTGCACACATATTATCCCTAACCTACCATACAGAATTTAAACCACCCAAAACACAGCCAGTATCTAGAAGAGATGCAGAGCACCAAAAGGGCTTGAAAGCTGTGTGCTGATCTGTTGCAGTGGAGTTGACAGGATTTGAAAGTCTCTAAATAGAGGTCAATCACCATTACAAAAAAAAAAAGGACAGGAATTTTGACAAGAAAGGCATTAAGAAAGAAAACTATTTTGATTTATTGTTGCATGTGAACTTGTACTGCCTCTTGACCCCTCTTATTCCTGAAAATGAAGATTATGTGAATGTTACGCCTTGCTTACAATTTAATGTATCCCTTTCATGGCATAGTAACTTGTGTGCAAAACAAAAGTGGTCAGGTAGTATCTGGCAAAACATGTGTACAGCATGTTTTCTAAAGTGTTTCAAATGCATTACTTGTTGGCATAGTCTCGTCTGGTTATTTTCCTGACTTGAGCTGATTAATGAATGCATTTGCCTGGCCCCATTATGCTTAGGGATATAAACCAATATTTTGTCCAGGTCCAGCACTTGGGTCACAACAACCCCATGCGACACTACAGGCTTGGGGAGGAGCAGCTGGAAAGCTGCCTGGTGGAAAAGGACCTGGGGATGGTGGTCGACAGCCGGCTGAACATGAGCCAGCAGTGTGCCCAGGTGGCCAAGAAGGCCAACGGCATCCTGGCTTGTATCAGAAATAGTGTGGCCAGCAGGAGTAAGGAAGTGATCATCTCCCTGTACTCCGCATTGGTGAGGCCGCACCTCAAGTACTGTGTTCAGTTTTGGGACCCGCAGTACAAGAAAAACGTTGAGGTGCTGGAGCCTGTCCAAAGAAGGGCAAAGAAGCTGGTGAAGCATCTGGAAAACAAGTCTTACAAGGAGCGGCTGAGGGAACTGGGGCTGTTTAGTTTGGAGAAGAGGAGGCTGAGGGGAGACCTTCTCGCTCTCTGCAACTACCTGAAAGGAGGTTGTAGCGCGGTGGATGTCAGTCTCTTCTCCCAAGGAACAAGTGATAGGACAAGAGGAAATGGCCTCAAGTTGCAGCAGGGGAGGTTTAGACTGGATATTAGGAAAAAATTCTTCACCGAAAGGGTTGTCAAGCCTTGGAACAGGCTGCCCAGGGAAGTGGTGGAGTCACCATCCCTGGAGGTATTTAAAAGACATGCAGATGTGGCGCTTAAGGACATGGTTTAGTGGTGGACTTGGCAGGGCTATGTTAACGGTTGATGATCTGAAAAGTCCTTTCCTACCTAAATGATTCGAAGATTCTGTAATTTGTGTTTGTAAAACCTAAAAGTAAGTACCTTTTTCCACTGTCCAGTCAGTACTGTGCTAGATATACACAGACAGAGCTTTTGTTTCAGGAGAAAAGTCTTTTCCAAACACATCTGGCAAAGGAAAGGTTAATCCAAATACAGCTTGCACAGTTCAAAGAGCAATAACATATATTTCTTAAAATTCAGTTAAGTGACTCAATGATTCCCTGAAATAACCAACGCGTGCATATGTCACCACTTCAGAGAGAGCCCTGGCTTCTGTTCAGCTTGTGGCAAAATCTTTTTGCCTTGTGCATACAAACATCTTTCCTCATTCTTAAACATGTGTTAAATCCAGACTGGCAGATGTGGGGGGGGGTCATGACTGGAGTCCTGCCTTCGGCTTTGTTCTGCAATTCTCTGATTGCTCTCAGAAGAGGTTGCAGCAAAAGTAACTTTAACTGGTGGTCCCCCATGCCATTCCCACCATTCCCCCCAGAACAGGCGGGAAGGTCTGTAGGATTGGCTTTGGGACATGCAGAAGCAGTGAGGACCAAGTAATATCAACATGGCCCTTCAGGGGTGCTACTGTTGGCTGACCTGGCTGATAAAAGCCTGAAGCTCCTTGCTGTGAGTAACACTGTTAAGATGTCCATCTCAGACAAAATGGGGAAGTTTCTTTAACTGTCTTCTGATTCATAGCAAAGCAGAGCACTGATGATTAAGAAAAGGCTTTTGTCTGTTAACCATTCGTTGTTGCTTTGATTCTGGGAGTGAAAGCTAAACGTAGAGAATTAGATGAGGAATTAAACAGCATATTTCTAACAGTGAGAATAGTTAATTATTAGAAAAATTTACCAAGAGTTGAAGGAGTTTCTCCCTCAATTCATCACCACCTCTGACTGTTTTATCTTCACATGCTTGATCCTTTTGACTATAGGGGAATCCCTGCACAAGAGGAAAAAAAAGAGCAGCAAGTTTCTAGAGCACTTAGTTGCGAGGCAAACTTGAAATTAAAATTTCAACAAAATCATAAGGCAAATTTTATACATAGGTTTTTGTTGTCTGTGAAACAGTTGTTGAACTACATGTATTTTTAGTTTGCTTTGTGTAAAAGAAATTAGAAGTCATCTGGGATTTCACTTTTTGCAATGTTAAAAAATGGGAGTGGGCCTACAATGCAAAAAGTCTGTCAAGGAAATTCAGAACTGGACCGCTGTGGAAAAAGTCCAGTCCTGCTGTTTGTCTTATAATTGAACCATCTGGGACTGGCAGTAGCAGTGTATTTATGAGTGCTGTGAATTTATGAATGTTGATCACAGAATATGTATGCTTGCAACATTTCCTTCTACTTTTCTAGCAGTTCTACAAATCCATTGCAGTGAAACAGCTACACCTGCAATTTTGCTCATGAAGGATTTGGGATGCGCTTGCAATGCTTGTTTATTTCTAACGTCAAAAATTAATTACTGTTATTCAGCAGTGACCTTTATTGATTTTGAATATTTACATGTACTCCATCTGTAAGCAGCTGCAAGCTTTGTGGCAAGATTTTTTTTATACTCTCAGGTGACTTGCAGTGTTCTGAATTCTTATGGTTTTTCTACGTTTTTGTATCCATGCCTCATGGGATTTGTAGAATGGGTCTTAAAAGAGTGATCTGAAGCTTGCCTAACCCCAGTTGTTCCAAGAACAGATTGACTGACTGTTCAGAAGCAGCCATTTTTACGTAACAAGTTATGACTGTAAATGTCTTTGTGTTAATTATGCAACTTGTTCATTTCTATACATAATACACGTGTGTATCTCCTCCTTAGGAAAGACCAGAACCTCTTGTCGCCAGTGAATTGCTGGTACTTACTCCTGAACCAAGTGAGAAGAGAAAGCAAAGACCATGCAACGTTGAGCGATATCTACCTGAACAACGTGATCATGCGGTTCATGCAGATAAGCGAAGACTCCACCAGAATGTTCAAGAAGGTAATGCCTCTCCTGCAGTCCTCCAGCTGGGCTTGTAAGATGCATGAGGGAGGCAAAAGTGTCCTAATAGGTAGCATTTGAGGAGAAGATTCAGCACACGTAGCATAAAATCTGTTTTAGCACATGTATAAATTCTTCATGACTGTTCTCGCAGAGCAAATCCTTAGTGCTGAAATGCCTGGGAACCTGCTGTATATGCTGGTGACCTTAAGAGCTGAATCGCAAATATCCAAGAGGAAGGGAAAAAAGCCTGTTCTTCTCTCAAAAGGATGCTTGTCTACCCATGCAGAAAGGAAAGAGTTTTCGCTTAGGAGTCCCAAAATAGTAATGCTGTATTAATGAATTATTTGTAAAAACAGTATTTCATTGTAACTCTGTCATGAGAGAAACGAATTCAAGCCAAAGTAAGGGTGTGCCTTGTAGTGTCTTGGCATAAAGATGGTAGCGTATGCTGCGATTCTCCTAAAAGTGTTTCCTTTCCTTCCCAATACTAAATGTGAACATACATTTTTGATAACATAACTACTTCTATTAGATCATTTAAGCATTGTCTATGTACGTTTGTCCTTGTACGTGCCTGTTATGTGTTTTCATAACACATACAATGTGTAAATTCCTCTTATGCTAAGCAAGCACTCTAGGCAGCCTTAGTTTGAGATCTACATGATGTGTTTGCAGTCGTTGTTATAATATTCTGAAATAAAAATATATTATAAATGCATATCCATCAGTCAAAGTGGGATGCTGGTAGGCAAGCGTCATACAAAAAAAGAGTTCAAAAAGAATAAAGGTTAAAGAATGTAAAGTGTGTGACTAAATGATGGCAAGGGTACCAGATTAATGTTTTCGAACTAGGGAACTGATTTCACATATACCTGACCACAGTCCTAGATAGGTAGCAATGGGGTGGGGAGAAGAATCATTTAGGGAGCGCATAGGTTGTACTTGGAGGAAAAAAAGTAAAAACATGAATCAAATTTATTGGTGTGCATTAAAACCTGTAACAGTAATAGAGTTGAAATCTACAATTTCTCAATCAGTAATGGTCTGTTCATATAATATGTCTGATGCATAAAACTGTAGTTCACAAACCACTGAACTTACTAATATGGAAGATTATTATGGAAGTTGAAAAGATAATGGGAAAAGCAATTTGAGAGTGCTGCAGTACTGTCTATGTGGAGATATCTCAGACTCGCTTGGACCAGTGGAAATTTTTCAGTATTGAATCTGGAATAGTTTTTCAGTTGTTTGTCATATCTCAGAAATCTCTTCTTTGCTAGGTGTGCATTATTAGACTAGCCTGGTTGCTTTCAGCATAGTTCAGTTCTTTAGCACTGGAAATCTTGCTTTTCTTTCCCTTCTCTCCAGATGGACTGTACAAAAATGTCTAGATAAAGTTTTCCAGGGAGAAGTGTGTGTCCTTCTTTATTCACTCATAACTTATTAATGGCGATTGTTGCAGCTTACCTCTCCGAAGGAGGAAAATATGTGGACGTTTTCAGTGCATTAACAAGAGGCATGTTGTCACATCTTCCTGACAGACGTGTCTCTTTCCTCCATATCATGTCCAGGAATGTGCAACATTTCAAATTTTCTCTTTCTAGCGTGGCTTCTTGAAGAAGAGCAAGCAGCTGCTCTTGCTTTTTTATTCCTAACTTGGATCTCCTATAGGGGAAAGAAGAGAAAGGAAATTGAGGGAGTCCTGCTGTGCATAGCCTGGAGCTCACGTTAGTGGAGCCCAGCTCCTCAACAGCCCTATCCTACCTTTCAGCAGGGTTTGCCAGCTGACTCTCAGCGTGCCGGTGTCACATCAAGCAGCTGTTAGCTGAGGTGGAGCACGGGCAGAGTGAGCTCACCAAAGGCTGTGTGAAGGGATCTGAGCCAGGCCCAGTAATGTGAGGGGAAGGGTGGCAGGAAGACAAGCGACACCTCAGCGTGGTGTAAGTGAGCTTCATGAGCATGTGGCCTGAATGTGGCAGTGGTTGTTCACCAGTATTAATTTTGAGCACTTATTTTTAGGGCTTCAGTCTGTCAGGAATCAACACTTGTTGGAGAAGGTTGGTATTTCCACTGAGTCCCAATACGCACAGTTCTTGCTGTGGTACTTGCTGCAGAGTACTGGTGATTTATTTGCTGTTAGTTCCCAGCTGCAGAACTGATTATACTTTGAATGATGATGAAGCTCCAGTTTCTCTTCTGTGTAAAGGGAAGGGAGTTATAAAGTGAGGTGAACAGCATTGGACAGAGAGAAAACCAAGACTTGTGCAGGAGGTGAAGCTGTTAGCAAATTGTCTTGCTTTATTGATGAAGAACATAAGCTGTCTGCATCTACGTTTAGTGCAAATGGGCAGCTTCAACCATAATGGTCTTTAAAGGTCCCTTCCAACCCAAACTATTCTATGATTCTGTGATAATTTCTCTCAGATGTGAATGAGCAGTTGTACTGGGTCTGGCTGAGGGGGAGCTGGTTTTCCCCACGCCAGCCTGCTGTGCTTTGTGTCGGTGGCTGGAGGCGGCAGCAGTGCCTGGCTGTGGCCGGGCGGTGCCTGCCCAGCCCCGGGGCTGCCTCTCCAACATTCCCCCCCCGCCCCCGCTGTGGGCTGGGGCTGGGCGGCATCTTGGGAGGGGGCGGCCGGGGCAGCCGGCCCGGGCTGAGCGGGGCTATTGCGTACCGTGTGACGTCTGCTCAGGGATAAAAGCTGGGAGGAAGGAGGCAGCGGGGGGCATTCGTGGTTTGGGACGTGTGTCTGTGTCCTCGGGAGCAGCCGCGGCACGTGCTGGGCCCTGCTTCCCTGGAGGTGGTTGGACGTCGCTGTGGTGAGAGGTGGGCAGTGGGGTCCGTGTTGTCCTTTCCCTTTTGTTTCCGCACGTGGTCTTTGTTTTATTAAACTGCCTTTTGTCTTGACCCACGAGGTTTCTTTGCACCTCGTTTTCTCCCCCTGCCCTGCTGAGGAGGGGAGTGATAGAGCGGCTTGGTGGCACCCGGTGTCCAGCCGGGGTCAAACCACCACAGCAGTCTAACAAGGTTCGTCACAGACTGTCTCAGAAATGCTTAATGGACGTCCTCCAGGCAACAGAAAGAAATTAGGTGCAGAACACATGTCCTGTACTACAGTCCCCCTTGCAGACTGAGGTCACAGGAGGAAAGAGAATGAGAATGAGAAAGGTGACATCCAACACTCTCCTCCATCAAACTGTATTCTCCCTAAAGAAAATGATGTGGAATTTGTTGGAACATCAAATACATTTGTGGAACATCAAATAGAATATTTAACCAATTTCTGTCACTTTCTGTAGGTTACTTTTGGAAAAGGCTGGATTTGGAATAAAGTTCTGTCAAAGTATAATTGATCTCAATGGGTGTCATCCCTAGGAAAGCATATGGGATTTGTTCACTGTTCACAGATTTCAGATTAAAGTAGCGACAAACCATATCCTGCAGATACTTCTACACTGGAGTCTGATCATACCGTTCCATGAAACATGTACTCTCTGTCTTATAAGTAATAAATGTAAATAATAAGAACAGTAGTAATATGAAGATTTCAAAAATAAAGACTTGACAAGTGCATGCTTAATATCTTACTGCAGTTCATGGTCAAGAGCAGGAAATACACCCATCTAACCTATCTGTACTCCATTGGCTCTCACAGGTTGCACATAGGAGCACTCAATGTCTTTCTAAGTAATTTCCAAATACCAGCTAATCAAGCTTCTCTATATTCAGTAATTAGATCATTTAATTATATATCTACCAGTTTATTGACCTAATAGTGTTATGCATCACTATTATCATCTTGTTTTAGTTCTCCCTCGGTCTTGCAGCAGCAGCTTCTGCATCTTTAGAGGTGCTTTAGCTCCACGTCCAAGTCTGGAGAGTAACTACACCAAGTCCGTGATCAGAGCAGATCTCCATCGTTCTGCTCTGAACTCCCAACCTGCCAGCTGCAGAAAGGGAAAGTGCCTCAGGGTGGATTGCTCCATTGCTCACAAGCAAGATATGGGGAAACAACAGCAAAGTCACTCTGAGCTTCTTGGCTCCCTCTTTTTTCTCCCGCTCTCTCCTCCCGAGAGGAGGAGGCTGCCCATTCTGCTTCTCAGTGGTAGCCCTTACTGGCTTTTTCTACCTTGCTGGTGGGCACATAGGTCCTCAAATGAAACTTTTGCATGAAGTGAGCCCAACATTTTCTAGAGGGATACTGTTTGTATGCTATCCTAAGATTGGCTCCAGCTTGAATTGTAGTAATGAAAAGATCAAACAATTTCCTCATTTCCTGGCCATGATTACTAGTAGAGTATTGTTTTGTTCCCTCTCCTGCTGATGTCTCCTTTATGGGATACAGCACAAAGTCATGAGTCTGTAGCAACCCCTTTCTCTAGTCCTTCTGTAAAAGGTGTGTGCAGTACCCAGTGTTGGTCTATATGAAATGTAGTCATGAGGGATGTCTGTGCCCCTTGGTCTTTGCACCTTGCCCTTGTCTCACTGTCTGTTCTTCCTTATTCTGGTTCTTCCTTTTGTGTGTATCTATACATCTGTCTCAACATTTGGATTGCTTTGGTGAAATGATCCCTATTGGTTCTACCTTACATGTTCTGATGGGCCAGGATATATTGTATTCAGGTACCTGATTGTACCTGGCTTTCCTGTCTAGGCTGGCCCACCTAACGTCGATATTCATTATTTTTGTTCTCCTGGGAGCTCTTTGTCGTTCTTTTTTCCAGGGGTCAGGAACCAGCATCTGTTTAAATGTACTAAATGCAGGACAAAGATAGGATCTAGTTCAGACATTTTGTGGCACTTATCTGATGATATTATGTCAGGCCTCATACTTCCAGATAGGCACTTAAGCTCTTCTTTTTAGTTGCTGGCATATAAAAGCAGTACAGATTGCTGTTCATGCCTGGCCTTCATGCTGCACATAAAATTACAAACATAAAGTAGCAGAGTTCAAACCTTGCATGCTTGCATGTTTCTTCAGGCAGATGGGGTAGATGGCCTCATGGGGACAATTAGAGAATAAAGTAATAAGGAAAAATGTCAAGCAGAAGGGAAAAGTATTATGCAGAACATTTCATGCAGTGATTCTGGTTACCCCAGCATTAATAATCAACTGTGTAAACACATATGCACAAAATCCTTAAGCAGATTTGTATATTTATAATTTATAAACATGTATTTTCTTTGGACAGAAACCATAATGAGCCAAGATGAACATATCTTCTAGTGTTTACAGTAAAAGATGCTGGAGAAGCCAAGCACAATAAATATTTTAGTTCCATAATCTGGCTATTAACAAGGAATACGACTACCTGCCAAATCTATTTAACGTTATAAAGATTGTGGCATATATAGAGATTTTTTGCATCATTTTCTTATACAGTTAAAGGTTTAAAAGGGTAACAACGCTATTTGTTGCTACAGACTGGAAAATCTAGGACAAAATTTTACTATGAGTTGGTTCTGTCAGTGTCACCACAGCTCATGAAAGCTCCTTAAAAGAAGGGTTTGCACATCACTTCCCCCAGGGACCAGCAGCAGACTCATTTAAAAGCAATAGTCACAGAATATTTATCCTAAATGATGTAACTGAGAGTAGTATTGTGTGTGCTAAATACAGACACTAAAGAGTTCCAGGGAGAACTGAACTGACTCTTAAATTTCAGTAAAAACCCAAAAGAGTAAAGTTTAGGTGCCCAATTATGGTCTGACTGAAATAGGTGGAAAAATTCTTACAGACTTCAGTGAAAGGGTATTAATGTGGAATAAAATTTTAAGTTTCTCAGACATTAATCCATAAATATAAGTCTTGATAACAACAATAGGACCACTGATGTGTTGAAAGTTGAGCACATACTGGTTTAGGTACACTTATTTGTCCGTTGCATGGGCATGATCTATCCTACTATCAGGTGAAAAAAATACGCTACTATCTCTTAATGCTTTGAACCAGATTAGTAACATATATAATATTTTTAGCAAGAGTTTGCATGTGCTCTAACATTTTATTATGTTCTTTGTTCTTTTCGTTAATAGATGCTAATACATTTCTCTAGGACATAGTGAATAAAGAAGCACCTCAGTGATTGTTTGTCAGGTTTTAATGGACTGATTAGAGCTATCAACTCAGCTCCAGGAAAATGTGTGCTGCATCTTACATTCTGTTGTTTGGCTACACTGCAGATAGGCTCCTAGAGGAGCACACCATTCAAACATGCTGAACTACTGCAGGGAATAGGTAGCATAAAAGAGAAATAGGAGAGCCATTAACCACTGAAAACAAATGCACTTCTTATCTGGTGCTCTAATGCGCTATATATTACACACTAAAAGCCGTATCGCTTGCCACTCGAGTCAGTATTTCTTGATCTTAAATGCTAATGTAAAATGTGTTGGTTCTTGAAAATAAATCCCTTTTATACTTCTAAGGTTAACCAAATTTACAGATTTTTATTGGACAATTCCTACAAAATCTTTCATCAGAAAGAGGCAGCAACTGACATGTTATCCATCACTACAGGTACCCTCTACAGGTTGGAGTCCCCAGATGAGCTGGTGGAAGGATGACTCATCTGTGATCATGTGGCATTGCTAGGCTGTCTCTTCCTAATTTTTACTCTTTTTGCTGGTCACCTCCCTCCCTCTCTTTTTGTTTCCCATTTTAAATCCTGTTGTCCTTTCCTAAAAACATCTCCCTCTTTCCTCTACTGCGATCTCTTCCATTCACTTTCAAATTTACCATTGACCAATGTGTAACCTGGAAAAGATCATGTATGCATGGTGGCCAGTAAATCCTGAGGGCTGGACTGCTTGTGCTTCAGTGCTGGACAAAGCTCTACAGCAGCAAAGAGAAGAAATGAGTCCTAGTAAATAGTGATTATTCCCCAAACCCTCAACTCATCTGGTGTCTATTTGCATTAAGGTGTAACTGAAGAGCAGAAAAGAAGGGTGCGTCTTCCGGTGAACTGCTGTGTGCTTTGCTTACAAAAAAACCTGCAAAGGGTAAAGAGAAAATTGGTTTGGGGTTTTCTGTCTCACCTTCTCAAACAAACTTTTGCACTGCCAGGCTAAGGCATGCTGCCTGAGAATTGGCATTGCTATATTTAGGGCTTGAGTTGTCATCAGCTTTGAGATGGTAGTGACCAACATTTGAAAGGGATAAATTGCTTGAAGCTGGAGTTCATCTACAGTTTTTTTCCACATGTGTATGCTTTCATCTTCCAGTCTTAGTGTCAACCATCTTATTTGTATGTTTTGTCCTTCTTTCTGCTAAAGTATTTTGAAAAAAAGACTGCTCATATTCAGCACTATAGAAGCAGCTATCCAAGAGAAAACAGGTGGCCTCCACTTCTTGGAGCTTTGAGGAGATGTGTAAGCTGTGTCAGAGCTGTGCTGCTGACTTTTAAAGGCAGGGTGCCAATGTAAAGCAATGAAAAGTAATTCAGAATTTTTGCTAAAGCTTTTACTGTGTTTCCCTACAGCAACTTGCAAATCTGCAATCCTTTTCCAGTTCTTTACAAGCACTGTGGGCAGTTATGCATATGAATTTTTGTCCTTAATATGAGATGAAAATAGTCTGATATTTGCAAAAAAAATGGAAGTAGTAAGCCTTATGTTCTAGATACTTCAGTAGTAGAGCATACCTCATGAAAAATAGCAGACTTTGAAAAATATAAACAACAAGGAAAGTTTCATAGTAGTTCTGGGTAACTTGGCTTCAGAGCATCTGTCTCACTGTGCCTTAGCTACTACAGCTAACGCCCTTGGGAATACAAGAATTCCACTGAAGTGTTTTTTAATTTATATTTCTAGCTTCTTGTCGGTTAAAAATCATCTTGTATATAAGGATTGGAGTGAATACTGATAAATGATGTGGCAGGTTCCTTAAAATACTGCCCAGAGTTAGGAGTATGACAATAGGAATAGGAGAAAAAATTCGAAATTTTCTGTTCCAGCTACTGTATGTGTCTGTTTCATCCTCCTGGAAGACACAGTGGGTGGGTTGTGTGGCGTGGTTCCTCCTTGTACGCACTGGAAATTCTCATTCAGAAACCATTATTCCTGCAGGTGTTTTAGTGATGGCCAAGTATGTGTTAGCGGCTTTGGAGATGAATTGTCCCTGAGGATTTTCCTTTGGCTTCTATACAAATACAAAGTATTTCTCATAGCTAAGGCCATTATCGATCATGAAGTTGGAGTTTTTAGAAGCCGGGCTAATTATCAATTTCTTCACAGAAAAAAAAAGCTGACATTTCCAGCACGGATGTTACAATGCTGAGCATCACAGAAGAAACGCAGCTAGGCTGTTTGCCAAGTCCCGTAGCTCTATTCTGTAGCGGTTTTCCAAAGGCTATGGTACAAATGCCTTCAACTCTTGCACAGTTGCCACAATTTTCATCTGATTGAACTGGTATGGACAACTAACAAAGGAATATATTTGAATGAGACTCCAATTAAATACTCTTATTTTGACATACTTGCTTTCGTTAATAGCTCCTGCTAAGCATTTCTTTTCTTCTGGGTCAGAATGAAAGTAAAGACACAGTCCAGAAAAGCTAAACAAAGCTGTTTCAGCAGCCCGCTCTGTGGAATATTATGCAGTTGGGTATCTGTTTTGAAGAGAAGCCACAATTATTTCTTGCATAAATATTTAGATAGTTGCATGTGCTGAGAAACAAAGGCTATTCTAGATGTAAAATTGGGCGGGATGTCCCTCTAGAATATCACATTCCACGTGGTTTAGTTTTTGTATATATCATAGCAGTTATGAAACAGCGCAGTTTGTTCCATTAAAAAGTCTTATAACATTAATCCTGAACGTCACCCTTTCTGCTGGCACCTAATTTCCTGATGCTTCATGGGAAAATCTGTCAAATTACTTCTGGGTTTCCTTTCAGAAGCCTTCTGTCCAGATGTTATCTGTCTACCTCTGCATCCCTGAATTACCATTTTTAGTGCACTGTAATTCTGTCAGAACGGTGTCTTTGCAAGCAACATTGCGTTCACTATCTAGGATGAACAATGAGTACAAATATCAAGAAGCAAATATATGCTGCAGTTCTTGCATGCCTTTTTCTAATGATTTCTTTTTAATTACAGAGCAAAGAGATTGCGTTTCAGCTTCATGAAGACCTAATGAAAGTACTTAACGAGCTTTACACAGTAAGTATGATTACTTACTTAGCTTATCTTATACAAATTCCATATCAGGCTTCTTCTATAAGCTTTAAGTGGCCTTTTATCTAGTGTCCACCCCCCAGTGGAGATGCTTATTTTTGTCTTTTTACACAAGTCTAAACTATCTCTTTTGGAAAGACTACTCGCTTGTTTAGAGTACGTATGCTAATGCTTTCAGGATTACTCTCTACTTTCAATGCTTTTTCCCCCCAGACTATGCTAAGCCAGTTTATTATGAGTTTTGTTGATTATTAATGAGACATTTCTACTCAGAGCTTACCAGAGCAAAGCATCTTCCTTTTCTGCTTTGTTTTTGTCCATGCTGCCATCTGCTTGGTTTGACTCGTGGACTACACTCAGTAAAAATCATTGGTGCTTGCAGATCCAGTGCTGTGCTGTCTAAATGTTACTTATGTGCCCTCCCCTCTCCCTGACTGGAATAAGTAAATAATGAAAAGAAAAATAGAGGGTTGTGTAGGCTTTCCATGTCATTTAGAGAGGTCAAGAAAAAAACACTACGAGCATTCTGGCAAGCTGCTGCTAGCCTGTTGGAAAATCTGAGAGAAGTTAGGTCTGAACTTATTTTCTTCTTTGAAACCCATCTACACAACTACTACAGAATGATGTCTTGTCTACCTGCTAACTATTTCCCCAAATATTTTTTTGAGGGGATATGTTCTGAGAAAGAAGAAAGCAAGAACTACTTTTTTTTAAACAGCTATGCAATGAAGAGGAACTGGTGACATCCGCCTTTTATAAAAGTCTGTTGACTCCTGCTGGTTGAGGAAGTTGTACATCTAAATTCTCTTTTCTGTGTGGAAGAACTGAAACATCTATGCTCCAGTACGCTGCATCACAATCTCTAGACTGCTCCCTTCCCTATCCTCAAGATTTGAGGGACCATAAAAAAAACCCCACAATATTTATGTCAAGAAACAATTTGTGATTTTAAGGAAGTTTAGGAAGATATCCGAGACCAGCTCTCCTCAGGCAGAGATCAGTCAAACATTAATTTTGTGCATGGTGTCGGTTTTTCTTTTGACCTAGGGAAAATTGTGCACCCATTAATGGACGACGGGTTGAAGAACATTTGAACTCAAGAACAACTTAGGTGGCAAAAAGGAGATCCAAAGAAAATTAGACCTGTCTCACTGCCCTGGGTTCTTTTGGGTTGTAGTTATGGACAGATTCCTAAAACCTGCCTAAATCACCTTCAGGGGGTTTTTTGAGGGCTTTTCTTCAGGGCTTTTTTCTTCTGAAATCACCACTGATTTTGTAGGGTGCGATACTGCAAAACCTTGTTGGCTCAGGCCTGTAGTCAGTGAAGTATGCTGGGATCAGCTTCTGCAAAGCAGTGATAGCCGCACACAATTCACACAGCTGCAGGGGATCAGCGACTGTAGGAGCCATTGCACAAGTGGGGCTTCAGTGGTGAGTAAGCCCTGAAGATAAAACCTTGTTTCAATTAAACAGTTGCATAACTCCAGTGCCTGGTGAGGCGTGGGATTAGTGCCCATGCTCCCAGCGTAGGAAAACAGTGAAGCATGTGCTGAAATACTTCGCTGAATCACCAGTGAAAATCTGCAGGACTGGATTTTGGTATTTTCACTCTTTCTTCACACTAGTGCTATATCTTCCCACTGATGGCTACAGATTTATTCAGATATTAACTTCCATGTTATGGCTTCCAGTGAATGCTAATTCCTTTCTCAGAATTTAAGATTTTTGTAAAATAGGAAGTTTTTTGAAGTTAGTAGAATACAGAGCATGTGCACAATTTGAAATAGGTTACTGCTGGATGGTTTCTTGGGATGGAATTTACTTCACCTAATTTTCAGGCATCTGCAGTGTCGGCACAAATATCTTAGCTTGCCATCTGGGTTCCAGTTATAGTCACTGGAAATCTAATATGGGGAGATCAGACCCCTTTGTCTGATCAGATGCAAGCATCTGCTTCAGATGAAATGATCTACACCGTTAACTCCATTGTCCAGCTTTTCATTGATTGCAAAGGAATTGGTCAGCTGTGGATGCCCATATTTAGCCACATACAACCCATGCTTAGTAAAGTGACAATATGGTGCAGAATAACGTCAGTTCCACTGATTGCATCTTTAGAATGATCATCAGCGTATCTGTGTAATATATGTGCTTGTGTACATAAAGGTAGAAAGATATCTAGACACATGGAAACTGCATGCACAGGTTTTAAATTGTGTGACATTTACTGTTTACAAAATAAGAGCACAGTGGCCTTACCATCTACAATTTTAAAATCCGGGAGGTATGTTTCTCAGTCACTTACAAAAAGGAGAAGTCATCTTCCTCTTTGCCCCATGATTTATGGAAAGAAAAAAAAATTCAGTCTTACTATTGTGAGATAAATCTTTGTGTCCAAAAGAAAGCAAATTAATTTCAAGTCAGTGAATAATATGCTAATACTGAAGTCTCTCCCTATTACTCGGTTCTGGGGTTTTTTTGAAGGAATGGTACATTCATGAAGTATAACTGTTTAGATGTGAAGCCTTATTGGAGTTTAAATACCTCTAAACTAAAGCCTTTGAGTGAGGGGAAAGTATCAGAGCTTTTAATAAACTGAGGGTGTGTATGAAGAAGGGTTTAATAATCTGTTTACTTCTTATCATCGTTCCTTATCTTACAAGAAAGGATTGTAAATTAAGGTCACCCTCCAGAAATAAAAAAACAAACAGGTATGCATAAGAGTGTGTTGAAGAGAATGGGAGAAAAGAATTAAAATCACTAAAAGCTAAAATAGTAAGAAGTGTTTGTGCTGAGGCACAGGTGTATAGTCAATGTAAAGAAATTGCATGTTTTATTTGTTACTTCTTGAACTTCTGAGATGAGGAGTGGGTTCCTTAGGCAGACATATTCAGTACATATCTTTGCAAGTTCAGTAAATTATGAGTGGTGAGTACTTTTAGTTATGCATGGCTTCTCCCTGGCTGTGCCAGCCAGTCAATATTTTCAGGTCTGCAGCATCTCGGCTGCTGCATTCCTCTCTTACTCCTCTCCCTGTTACACTTTCAGCCAATGTAGACTAGTAATTAGTCCCATGTTTTACGTAAGGATATAAGCTGTTGAAACTAGAGCAAGGCGTACCTTTTGAGTGAGTAGGGATGGGGAAAGAGGAGCCCAGTTAGTTTTGTAGGGTCACAGAGCGGAGGTTATTCCCTGACAATTACAGAAAAAAAGTTGGTCAAACTGAAAACTGCAGGAGGTTTGGGTTGGGGTTTTTTTGTGAACTGAGAGATTTAGAAACCTTCTTACATGTTGATTTAAAGAGGCAACAGATTATTGATTTTACAATAGATCATCTTTGCAACAGAGAGAGCTCCCCAGTCAAACTCTTCTTTCATTTCTATGGAAAGCTAAAATATCTTGTATTATCAGATCAAATACTCAAATATGACAGTAACGTCTGAGTGATTGGGAATGGTAGGAAACAGAAGGTAGGCAGAGTCTTTCCTTGCAATGGAGGGAGGTCTCCACTGGATTTATTTAGGGGTGAGGGCATATTCATAAATGACCTCTAAAGAAGTCGGGGCGGGGCGATCAATGAGTTGTCAAGTTTCCTAAAAATGCAGACCTGTTCTGGTAATAAGTATGAGGGCAAATGGTGGAGAAAAGTGATGCACATCATAAAAATACATCTTCATGTCTCTCCCACTTGGCTTTCCAAATTACTCCTACTGGCATCACACTTTTCACAAGCAATACAGATGTAAGGCTTTCAGAAAAATGAAAAAGTAGGGACAGTCCAAAGCAAACAATTTAATATTAAATAAGACAGGGCTGCTGTGCTGCTTGCATTTTCCATTGCTTTATCTTACTCTTTAAAAATCTTGGCTGTTTAATTTCTCAAGGTAGTTGCTGCCAGTTTTTCTTTTTTCTTTGCTGAAATAACACAGAATCTGGATTCCCTATAGAAAAGTTAAGTCCAATTTACTGTAGCACACCAGAGATCTGAGGAAGTGAAATCAGTAATTCTGTATTGGTAGTAATATATCAGTGACAGTTCCTGGAACCACAACAGAGGTTGGTTTGAAAGTGAACAGTATGCTGAAAACAGCTAATACTGAGCCTACTTAAATGCTAGAGGCCACTGATGTTGTAAAATTGGCATAAGATTTTAGTTGTTTCTTGGGGAAAGTACTAGCTAACCTGATTTAATGAATCCCTTGCAACTCCCCCTTCTGATAAGAACTCACAACTTAGCAGAGACAATTCTGCAACAACTCAAACACAGTAATTGCAACAGGGATGAACTGCTGTTCCATTAAATGCCTGCTTCCTGAGAAACACTATGAAAAAGCTCTTAATTACGCAGTTTTATTGTAAAAATAAAGCACATGGTAACACATGGTAATTTCAATATATTTTAACTTTGTAGCATTCAGTCTTAGTACCTTGGGTTAAGAAGCTTTGTAGGAAAGAAGTATGCAAGTGGAAAAGGAAAGCCAGCGCCTTGCTACGGGAACATTCCTCTCTTGTAGCCCACAGTACAGCACTAATTACTGTCTTGTTGATGGATTTGCCCAGATAACAATTGTGGGTTTCAATAAAATAATTATCTAAGGGGTTTACTCTAATGTGCCCTTCCCTGTGATAAGTGCTATTTTCTGCCCTAAGCCTACTTGCTGAGCTCTTATGAATGATGCTGAAAATTTGGCACACAAAATGAGACGTTTATGTCACTAAGTGAACAGTCTGTCACTTACAAGTGGGAGAGTGCATAGTTTGGGTAGCATAATCTTTTTCATCTGCTTGTAGTCTGACTTAGTTATCTGACAGAAATCTATATTTTACATCACTGGATCTGCAGAAAAAAACCTGCTAAATTAATAGGTGATAAACTCACCGTTTAATTTTAGAAGGGGACTAGTACGCATTTAACAATGCTTGTTCACTATAGCGGAGAAGTGCAGCATATGTCATGATGACAGTTCAGCATCTGCAAAGTTACGACCTTGCTCTCTCTTTTCAGTGCATACTTGATGGCTGATCAATAAGCACTTTGGGGACTAATTAAAGTCAGTTCGGTGATGGATACTCTCACAGGATAGTCTATCATTCAACAGTTTGGTGGACATTTGAGAAGCAGTATTGCTTATTTCATCAGATTATTTGTTGTTTGAATAACAGATCTATGGATCTGTTACATATTCACAGATCAGAGATCTGTGGATCCCAGAACTCTTCATACAGTAAGTCTATTTACAACAATTAGGCAAGCTTGTTACTGTCTTTTACAGTACCTAACAGTCTTTTAAAAACTCCAGGGAGAAAAGATGGTATAATGTTAAGGGAGAGAGTCATATATGCAACTTAGCATGCAAATTCTAAGCTAAGTTGTTGAGGAAGCGTGCACTGAAATACTTGGAAGCCAACTCCCCAGCTTGTTCCCATTTATTTTCCATACGTGTCTGTCTAATGCTTTCTCAAGTTAAGCTTAGCTGCTGCAATATCAGCTTTTAAAAAACATTGACAAATCATGAAAAAGGCTGGAGCTGTCAGCTCTCCCCAGAGGCTTGCAAAATAACGATGTCACTACTGCATGAGATAGGCAGTGCTATCAACATAACAGACTGGACAGGAGTCAAATGCATAGGCTGACCACTGCTCTGTACAGTCTGTATTGATTTCTAAGCCAGTGTGGCTTGGGTAGGACAGACTCTGACTGTTGTCCATCCCTGAGTATACTGCCAAAGGGAGGACTTCTTTTTCAATTTTAGTCATCTTAGGAATCATTTGTACCAAGAACTTGTGCAAAGTTTGTTGCGAGAACATGGATTTCAAGTAGGCATCTTGGTTCCCCCTAGAGACTATGAGATCCATGTCCTTCTCACACAAAACTTGGCTTTCAGTTGGTGTAGAGTGAGACACTCTGGATTTGGTAGCATGTGCTGTAAGCAGGCAGTGAGAGGAAGAAGTACTCTTCAGTGATGTGAGGTTAGCGGAGTCAGCATGGAGGCATCTGAGCCTCTTGGTGAGAGCTGGTAGTGATGCGCTTGTACTCCTTCACTCAACGAGGAGGCAAGCTGAAATGTCACAGCTGCTGCAGAAGGACATTTATGCCCAGTCCACTGGGCTACATGGCACTCACAAAAAATGCTTCAAAAACTTCAGTGCTTACTGCTTTTGTCAAGCAGAACAAGTCCTTGCTTCACCACTTAAGTCAGATGCTTTGGCATGCGCTGTTAGGAAACTCGGAGATACTGTTATTGTTCCTTCTTTGCAGGCAGAAAAACAGAGAGTACAAAAGAAAATAACTTTCCTAGATGGTAAGACACATAAGTTAGCTTTGTCCCACCAACTGAAAAGTCTCTGCAGCTGACAACAACAAAAGAAAAAATAAAAGCAAACACCTGTAGACTTCTGTAAAGAAGCACTCAAAAAATTGAGTAAAAAGGCCAAAAGAGAAGGGCACAACCCTGTTTTTCATTTCCTTTTCCTGTCATTTTTAATAGAGCCGTATCACTTTCTGTGCTTCTCAGGTTTGTTTTATAAAACATTTCTTTAAGAAGTATATTTCTTCTCTTTTCCGTAATTCTTTCCATGTGGCTATACGAGTTAGACTGTCTGGGTACAGATTATCGACAACTTTAGAAATGCCTTTGGTAACAGTGCAGTATATAGGGAGCTGACCAGGCCATTTGGTTAAGCTGGGAACCGTGCAGATCTCCGCTCTGCAGGCTTGCCTTCTCTTCCCAGCTCGGCTTGTTTCATCTTTGGGTTTTTGCCTCACCCATGTAGACGGTGAGCTGCTGGGGCAGCGGCTGTTCCTGGCAGGTGTAGGCAGTGCTTGGGCAGGGAGCTCTGCACTCTGGTTGGGCCTTGGAGCGCAACTGTGCTATAAAATAACAGCAGCAGCAATAACACTAAGCCCTGCTCTGGGCAGTTTGGGTTTTTTCAGCGGAGAGCTGTAAACACATGTTTTTAAAAATAAAACCAAGACCACTCTTTTTGATGGGCATCTCCAACTGTTTTACCTTACTACAGGAAGTTAGTGAAGAGTTGCCTGTTTCATTTTTTAATACCAATACTATTTCAGTTGTATCAAGAGCATGGCATCAGTATTAAATAGTGGCATACATAGCTGTGGTGTATAACATATGCATAACATACATTGTTATACAAAAATGCAGCTCTCTAAAAGCTTCTTTCTTTCTGTTGCACAAGACTTTAAATATGCATCTGTTCAGCCATCACTTGACATGGTGTGCAGTTGGTTTGTGTCGATCCACACTAAGCCACACTGCAGCGAATTTGCACTATCCAACCTTAGTGTCCCCAGTGTTGCCACTCTGTGGATGCTCCTTAGGCTGGCCTAACTACTCAGTTACAAAAAGTACTCCTCTCCCTAGGGAATATTTCAAGGCAGCTCCCCAAACTAGTCCGTCTCCTCCATCGGTCACACAAAGCTCTGCTGCGGGAGGAACAGCCTGTTTGATTCCTCCCTGGCTGCATCCTTCGGAGGAAATGTGAATGGCTTGCATGGACTCAGCCCAAAGATAACATCTGCTGGAGAGAGCACTCTGGCACCCTGTGAAGAAGAGAGGAGGCCGCTGGCTGCCCGAGGATGCCTTCATGCTTTGTTCCTTGCTTAAAACTTAAGACAACAACAATAAAAGCCAACCAAACAAACAAACAAACAAAAGGCTGGGGAAGGTGGAAAGAGACTTTCTGTGCTGGAGATGGGCAGAGACAGCCCTCCGCAGCAGAGGTGGGTGGTTTGTGGTTGCTTGCTGCCCGCTACACAGCATTCAAGCTGAGGCTTTCTTGCTTGAAGAAGAAAGGGAGGACTGGGCTGAACCAGTCCCTCTCCCTCTTTGTGGTCTGTGCAAGCATGTATTTGCAGGCTGGCAGCCCAAGCTCTCTTGGCTGCAGAACCAGAGTGTGTGTAGGGAGAAGATAATGGTATTAACTAGGGGGCTATGGGAAAACCATCTTCACAACTTATTTATCAGGCAGCTTCTTCTCCAGCTCTCATCTGGTTTTAGGTCGCACCCAATCTGCTGGCTGCGCAGTTGGGAGCCATTTCTTTCCAGGCTGTGGACGGCCGTCCAGCTGGCTGGAAATACACTCCCAGACAGAAGCTTCCTGTTGGCTCTGCTTCCTTCTTTCCTCGGTGCTGAAGGGGTCCTTCTGCTTTCAAATATTCGATGTCCACAGCTGAGCTGTTAACTTAGCACTGAGAAAGTCAGATAGATATGGCACTGATATAGATTTAGTTTTATTGCTCATTATTTCATGTTTTCATTCAAAGACAGGAATCCTGAAGTTTAATAAGAAGGATTTTGCTCTTTCCTATCAGAGCAATGAAAAAAAAAAATCCCCCCAAAATTTTCTACACAACTTTTGACTGAAATATTTGATAGCTTGCTGCCTGATTGCCTATCAAAATGTTTCAGTTATACAAGGCCCTTCTGAGCAGAAACGAGGCAGGATGAGAGACAGCCTCACATGCTTACATTACAACTAATTCTCTTTATTCATAGTGCTTGGTAAAGCACTCTGAACATTTAGTATTTTAGATATATGAAAATAAAATAAAAATGCAACTAGAAATCCTCAATCTCTGTTGGCAAAGAAACTTATCCAAGCTCCATGTTTATAAGAGAATGTTTTACTCAAAGACCCTGTGATTTTTCTGTAGATACCTTTGTATTTTGATTTTGTCCTAACTTTCCTTTGACTCTGTCTTCTGCAGGTCATGAAAACGTACCACATGTATCATGCAGAGAGCATCAGTGCAGAAAGCAAACTGAAGGAAGCAGAGAAGCAAGAAGAAAAACAGATTGGGCGGTCAGGAGACCCTGTTTTTCATATTCGACTAGAAGAAAGGCACCAGAGACGGAGCTCTGTGAAAAAGATTGAAAAAATGAAGGAAAAAGTAAATAGTCCTTTTATTTAGCTTCACTTGAAGTAAATTCAGTGCATTTCTGACATTCTTTAACATGATATTAGACAGAGAAGTCCAGCTGGGAAATAAAATTAAACAAGGTACACATAATAAACTAGCAGTGGGTTATAGATAACTTGACTTAATTGCAGTTCAGAAGGGAATACTTTATTCCCAGTATAATTCATACTCATGTCATTTTCATACTGCCATTTGTCACATTTGAATGAAAATACTAAGTTATCACTTTGTATTACATTTGTTATATGCATAACAGGCTGGCAACTAAGATTCATTCTTGTTAATAGGAATGTGTGCTTGAATTGTTACCATTTTGCTACATACCAAAAATGAAGTAGTTCAAATACATTAATATACAATCTTTTTCCTAGCGTCAAGCAAAATATTCTGAAAACAAGCTGAAATCTATTAAAGCCCGTAATGAATACCTGCTCACCCTTGAAGCAACCAATGCTTCTGTTTTCAAGTATTATATTCATGACCTTTCGGATTTAATTGACGTAAGTATTAGCACATTTGTTTTTATGTTTATTCTGTTCAGGAATAATACTTTTCTTTTTTTTTTTCATTTTCAAAGGGAATACATTAGTCATATGGGTTGCCTACAATACGCTTATCATTTATAATATTGTATGGTATAATCAGCAGATTTTCCCTTCAGCTTTATATTTCACAAAATAAAATGCCAATAAGATGCTGAACCCATTCCTTTAAAGTTAGAACATTATGTTTTCTCCCCATGTGGCAAGAGAAAATATGACAGGAATAACACAAAAAAGGTAGACATTTCCATTTTGTACTATAAAAGGATTTCTGGGGTACAAATAACAATATAAGCTTCTTAAGTGGGCATCTAATAATAGTATTTTAACTCAAAAGAAGGCATTTCCTCTATGTCTTCAAAATCATTTAATTTCATTCCTTTAGTCATTGAATCAAATATACACTGCTTTTTATTCTTATTTCATGTAGTTTGCGGAACAGACACAATCAATCCTGTACTCTGTACTGTCAACAGAATTGCTACTGATTTTCATTAAGTTATTCCTGTGAGAACCTCCTAGGAGAATGAGGTTGTACACTGATATTGACTTGTACTAGCATTTGCTCTCCAGAACCTGTAGGATTGACATTTTTAGATGATATGGAGGGAGGGTCCTGCACTCTATCATGTCCCACTGTCTTCATAAGCTGACCACATATTTCATAGAGAAAATTTGGAGGCAGCAAAGACAAGCTCAAGAATATTCATTCACTAGCAATGTAGTGTTAAATAAGTCAGGGGGTGCACCTCTGTGGCCCGTATGAAATGCTAGATATTTCAATATGCTTTCTACTGCAACAGTAGCGTTTGTTGTTTACAATAGTAAATAACATTCACATACAGTCATTTCTGGTGGGATGTTCATCACACAGATAAGCCAGCTAAGCTCTGGTTTGTAATATAGTATAAATTAATGCAGCATTTGACAAGAGGTTTCTCATTTCTACTGTCTGGAGAAGCAAAGCTGGATAGAGAAGGGGAAAAATGCCTTCTTGAGATGAATGGACTAAAATAGCTGCATGTATGTGTTTTATTGTATACTGAGAGTCAGGTTTTTTTGACATTTGTGTTTGATATTGCCTGATTTTTTTATAACTTTTTCCTTTTCGCTTTCAACTTTTTTCTCTCCAAATGGTTTTTCTCCTTTTTTTTCTTGCTTCTTTCTTATAAGAGATGGTGATGTATCTTTTTCATGTTTTCAGTATTTCTTGCTGTCTCAACATCTCTTTTCTTCCTCTTTCCTACTCACTGTTGCATGTCTTCTCTCTCCTGATTTCTTCTGGGTTATTCTGCTGTATATTGTCCCTGTCTAACCTACACCCATGCACCAGCACATCCTGCTCCACCCATCTGGCCTGCCCAGGCAATGGAAACATTTATCAGGATCCCAACAGATAGATGATCAGGGCAGAAAACTAAGGACAAGCAGCCTATCTTCTAGGGTACCACCCAAGTGAGAAGTTGTCCCTACCTAATGGACGATTTTCCTGAAGCTGCTTAAAGGATGATGGATTTTTAGCTTCTAGTTAGGGCATGTCTGATAAATGTGAACTTTATGAGGTCTTCCTGGCTGCTGGAAGGAAGGAAAGGTCCCTTTCCCTCTGTTCCTGGCACCCCCACCCCTTCAGAGGTTGGAAAGATGCTGATTTTGTCTTCTCTCCTGGCTTCTCTTTCGGAGCTCACATCTCCCAGCGAATGTCTGCAGTGCGTGTTTCTACTTGCTCAAAACTTTCTCAGGTTTCTCAGGTCTCAGGAAAATGCACCTGATTTTTACCCATTTTATCGATGTACGCAGAGGTTGCCATAACAGTGAAAGCTGAGGGGAGGAACCACATGCCTGAAGCTTCACAAAGAATTGCAAGGATAAGCGAAGTGAAGCTCTCTTTGCATATATATACGAAGACAACACTCTTTGGAGTTACTGTTTGAGAAGATATTTACACAACCATGAAGACTAGAGCTTTCTAACTGCTAGTTTTTAACAGAACTGTACATTCTACAGTATTTAGTAATGCAGGAAAATGATACCTACTTGCGTGGCTTTTTCCAAGCCATGGACCAATGTAGACAATAACATTCTTCTGGCAAAATGGCTTTAGAAATTACTCTTCCCTAAGGAATTTAAATGGAAAGTCTAGCTGCCCTTTGCATCACTGTTTTGTAAGAGTAGGCTGTAAACATGTGCAACCAGAATTTGCTTCAGAGCCAATTTAATCCGATTGTGAGCTTGTTTAAATGAAGTGTCTTTCAGACATTTGTATTTAATCAGAATATGCTGTGAAAGCATTGGTATCTAGACAGAGTGTTTACTACTTGACAAAGGAAATGCTTTTTGTAAATGCAAGAGTCTTGGCAAGATTTTGGGGTTATATCATTGGAATGTGACACATGCTACCCACTGGCCATATGTTGCAACAGTCCAGACTATCTCATTCTGCAAATCTGTTAATGTAATGGTATGATTCAGAGTTTTCAGAGTGCTGGTGGCGATTTCATTCTTTGCCCTGTCTACTTTGTCCCCATCTGCCTGCCTGCCTTTCCATGCTTGCCTGAGCTCTCTCTTTGCCTGTACAGAAGAGGATTACTTCTCCTCTATGTCTGAATTCCAGTTAACATGGAAGGGATTTAGATCTCCCCGAGCTGTTGGTGTCACCCATAAATGAAACTGAATGTTTTCCTACATTACTGAAAAATATGTCTGATAAAAATGGGATAAATATATGAAGGAATGCTGTGAAATGTTCAATATATTTTTGTAACAAGATTGGGGAGGGTTGTGGGTTATTTTTTTTTACAAAAAATTTCATAGTTTTTTTGTTTGGATTCCACTGCAACTTGATTTGTGAGGCTCATATGGAAAATCCTAAATTGCAGTTCCTCAGCTGAACTTGGTCTGAACTGTTCAACTCCTTCATTTCATTAACAAAGCTCAGAGCTTCTGACTTAAAATGATGATGTGTTGTTCATCTTAAGCTCCTGTGATAAAAGCAAGATAAAAATATTGCTGGAGTCTTAGCTGGATGTTTTAATGCATTTAGTGAGCTGAGGGTTGGGACCAGCATTTGCAAAGAAGTAGAGGGATAAACAGGATTTGATATGCACAGTATATTTTTGTCCTCTGCATATTGTGCTAGAGGAATTTCAATTTTCTGTTGAATATTTCTTCTCTGCTGACTATATAGTAAGATCTAGTTCAAGTGGAGGACATGATTAGTTTTTTTCTTTATTTGTATTATGTAAAAAGCAGCAGAGATTACTTTTTAGCAGAATTAAATAAGCTTTATCTAGTATGTAGAATTTTTTTTTTTAAGATTGTGGGTTTCAGAGGAGCAACAGTGTACACAGCCCCACTAATCTGACTGTTAGTACCAACATCTGTCCATATGGCACACACTATTGTTCATTTACTTGAAGATTTCCATGTAATTGAGTTTATTAGATTTATCTGGGTATAAGAGGAAGGTAGGGACCTTTTTTCAGACTTACCATGCACTCATGATCTGAAGGTAAATGCTAGGAAATAGCCATCAAAACAATTTGACCGTAGTTCTGCTGCTAGAATAAGTAAAATATTCATGTGTTGGTCTTTATTAGAGTGGAGCTTCTGAATCTCTAATTGCAGTCTGCATGCTTTGGATGGTTAGGAAGTTAGGGAACATTTAGCTATTATGAACATCATTTATTCTGTAAAGGTTCTTTGTTAATCATTCATAGAACTAAGTTTAAAACTAGGCTAGAGTGTCTGCAGCTCACAATCTTTATTACATAAGTTCTCATAAATATGATATGTACAGCCAGATCCCTTTGATTTGAATGTTGATGGCTGTGTAACAGGATTATTAGAAAGTGACTTATTCAGCGGTTAAGGCGTTTTTTTATGAATTTCTCTCTCCATTGGCATTCGAATTTTATTATTATTCCTGAAATGAAATGAGGAGCAGCTTGCTTGTTTGGTTGAAGCTCTGGGCTAAGCACTGCAATTTGTTTTGTTCAAGCCTAAATATACTCTGGGGAGCAATAAAGACAGTAAATGCTCTTGAGACTGCTTCGGATTTAATTCCAAATAAGAATAAAATGCAAATTACAAAATTAATTTTTCACACATATCCCAAATGCATCACTCATCTGCCTTCTCTTTGCCCAACCAAAAGTCTTTATGAATCCAGAAATGCAATAAAACTCCTAGTCTATGACTTCTTTCTCTCATTTCTCATCTTCATGTCTTGCTGCACCAACTGACATCTCATGTCTTTAGCCCATAGACTGATAGCAGATCTCATTAGCCATCCAGGCTGTAGCCTTGGTGTGCTGATTAGTGAACCTCAAAGATTCATATTTATTTTGGCTAACAGTGTGGTTGCTTGCTTGAACTTTCCAAACCTTTCTACAAATCTACAGATTTTTCCTGAAAATCATGTATACATGCGTGCTCTGTGTGTGTATCTGCATACATATGTACTTTTTTGCAACACCAGAAAGGTTGTTGATTATTTTTCCAAGCATGGTCAGACAGGATGTGGTGGGGGCAGCAGTTTAGTGGCAGTACCTTAAATTTTTGGTCTTAGTAATGAACAAATACCCAAAGTGCCATCTCCATTATAGACAACTCTCTTTCTAAACCATCACTAGTACTAGCAGATTAAAACAGTACTCTTCTTTCTGAGTAGCCATGGGTTGATATTGTGATAGAGCCATTCCCCAGTTAAAATTCTCCTTGTCTCCAAGTTTTGGAGTAAGTGAACTATGGTCTGGCAGAAGTAAGAGTTGTGATGTCTGAGTGTTTATTTTTGCTTTTAAAAAATAACTTTACTCATACAAATTCTATTTTTACTTAAATCGTTGAAGAAAAATTCCAAATTCAGGCATTTTAAATTCCATTCAAAGAGACACTGGTGATAAGACATTAGTTCAGGTTCTGGATTTAGTTCTTGTTTGCTCTGCTGGCATTGGCATTGCAAGAAAATGCCTTCGTCTGGCAGGATATTCTGCTTCACTTGAAGAATCCTTCTTCTTGGCTGAGAGGCCGTATTTATTACCCTGTTCAGCTGTCATCACCTGCAAAAGATGACCATGGTCATAGTTACTGAGTAGATTAAGGGTTAAACAATGAAGTTCTTGGTACTGTCGCAGCATAAAGGCTGCAATCTTATATTCCAGCTTGCAAAAAAGCTGCATCAGAAACCCACACAGCTCTAATTGTAAATCAATAAGCTTTCTATTAATACTCATATTAATCCTCCAGAGCCAAAACTCAGGCTCTAGATGCCTGTAGTTTTATACTACATGGGTAGTTGGCCATGCTAAACCTGGCATTGCCCTCTATTTCTCATTTCCTCTCAGTTTAATCTTCCATGAGGTCTCTCTGAAACTAATGCACATGAAATAAAACAGCTGACCTGATCCACTTTCTTATCAGCACTTTTAGTCTGTCTTTTTCATCCAAGATAGTGAATTAAATATGAGATCTGATTTGACACATAAGAAGAGAAAAACACGAAGAGACTTTTCCTTTTAGAAACAGTATTTTTTAGGCTGGGGGTCTTTGAAATATGGATGTGCTATAGTATAAAAGTTGAATGGCTGTTTCAGTAAATGTAACACAAATTTCCATTCTATAAATGCAAAAGAGAGAGGTTAACCTATCTGCATTTGATTGAACGTGACGTCTTTTTACTGTTTTCTTTAAATCGTTCAGCAACTGGTTTTTGGAGAGCCACTGTCCCATCTGCAGTAACTACCTGCAGTACTCGCTAGGACTGAAAGCTTAGTCTTTCTGGAAGTTTTGTTGTGAATAAAACAGCCCTCTGTTGTCAGATTTCAGAGAGCAGTTTGATCAGTAGTCATTAGTGCACCTAAGGCAAGGTGTGAGGGGTTTCTTTCTCTTCTATACATAGGTTTAGGTATGGTAAATAGGTTGAAAACTCTTTCCCATGCAGTGTGTGCATCTGTATGTGTGTCTGTCTGTCTCCCTCTCTCTCTTTTTCTCTCCTTCTTCAAATAAGTAAGAGGAAAGGGAGGGGGACATGATCCCATGAGTCCTAAGGGTTTGTAATAGCTGTGAGGTATGCATATAAATGTAGTCTACAGTGGACTGAATTCAAATTGCTTTTTTACCCAACTGCATCACTTAACTTGCAAGTCCTGCAGGGCAGGATGATTTTAAACTGTGGCTGGGGGCTGAGGGATGCCCTAAAGCAGCGTGCTCCCTGACTGCCCTAGCCAGGCATTGGCCTCTGACTCGGACAAATCTCTCCTGTTCAGATAAAGAACATTGCTTTGCACGCAACTGTTAAGCAGACTGATGTGCCACTATTGGGGTGACAGAGAGGTTTACGATACATATGCCATTACCTGGAAGCTCACTGAGCAGAAGCTGAGGATATTGTTTACTGTGTAATGTGGGGGAAAAAATAAGGAAACAATCACTTGACACGCTACTGCTGTGACATTTTAAAAATATATTCAGCTGTCCCTCTAAAATATTAACCAATCATGAATAATGCAAACCAAGGATGTTTAAAATTCAAGAACAAACACAACTTTATGTTCTACCAGTTAGGTTTCAATTACATTCCAGTGTTTTTCTCACCCCTAGAAAAAAAGACATCAATTATGACTTTCTGCATTTAGTAACATGATGTACATTGCTGGCTCTGTCTGAGCATAGGAAATAAGGTGTTTACAGTAAATACGTTTTTGCCATCAGGGGAAAGGATGTTAAACCATTCTCGTTGCATCAAAAAGCATCTTAGATAGATCACTAATGCAAGAGGCAATTGTGGGGTTTTTTGGTTGGGCACAGACATGCTGAGCAGGAATTACTTGTTTTTCAGTTTGGTGCTAGCATTGAATTAGATGGTGGAGTTATATTAGGATGGGTTTAAATAGATGATCTGAGGCTTACATATGACAATAATACTGAAAAGCCCACTTGTGTGTGGAGTCCCAGACCTTTTCTGTGTAAATACAGTAACTGCACATCTGATAAACAAATGCAAACGTATTGCCATTCGTGTACATTTGATCTCTTTTCTAAAACTGTCCTTTAATCTTTGCAATAGAATGAGGATACTAAATACTTACTGTCTTGACCCCGGTATTGTATAGTAATTTACAAGATATTTTGTAAAATACTTTGAAGACAGAAGAATTTCAGCACAAAAATTTTAGTGATAATTTGTGGCTTGGGATATTGGAATGATGTTCCTCCCTTTTAATTTATTTTCTTTTACGTTTATTGTGTTTTTAGTGTTGTGATCTTGGATACCACGCTAGTCTGAACAGAGCCCTAAGAACATACCTTTCTGCAGAGTATAACCTTGAAACTTCCAGGCATGAGGGCTTAGACATCATTGAAAATGCAGTTGACAGCTTGGAGCCACGAAGTGACAAGCAGAGATTCATGGAAATGTACCCCACCGCTTTTTGTCCACCAATGAAATTTGAGTTCCAGTCTCATATGGGTGATGAGGTCTGTGCAGTGACAAGTATCCCCACGGTGACTGTTTCTGTGTGTGTATACCAAGACAGAGAATTTATCACCTTTTACAAAGAGTTTGGTAAAAACTGTTATTGCTACCCAAAAGCAAGTGGATCAGCAATAACATTTTGCAAAACTGGCAGCGCTTTTCAGAGTTCTCAAGTAAAAACTGTTGTGTTTTATTATATTCTGTATTACTCATAATGACATTGCTGCAGATTTGCTGGCCAACCTGTGCTCAGCCCAGCACCGGTATAAGTAGTGGCTTTATGTCTTCAGTACCAGCCTCACCCATAACAGAGCTTGTGGGTGCTGTTTGAGAGCAGCTACAGAGCTGCTCCAAATTATGCACGCTGAAATGCAGCCTTTTCACCTTCTTCCTCCCCCATTTTATCATCTGGAGATTTCAAGCATATCAGGTACCCCAGCTGCGCCCTGTTCTGCTATGCCAAAGGCCGGTAGCAAAGCAGAATGCAGAATCACCCATGTACATCTTTAAAAGTAACTCTAGGGTTTGCATTTCTGTGTGGTAGAGAAGCAACGCAAAGCAGCCACACAACAAGGCTGTACTCTGTATGTATGTACCACATCATAAGATGTGGTAAGTAGTTCCACACCTTGTAAAGCATAAATACTTTCAATTTAGATGGATGCAATTCATTGTCTGCTTTATTAAGCTTTAATGGCTTTGGTAGGAATTCACCTAGTTTTAAGGAGAGCAACCAAAGACTATTGACTGGTTTTTTTCTTCCTTGCATCTTACAGCCCTTTTTGATTCTTTGTTAGGTTTGTCAGGTCACTGCCCAACAACCTGTGCAAGCAGAGCTTATGCTTAGGTATCAGCAACTACAGTCGCGATTGGCCACACTCAAAATCGAAAATGAGGAGGTAAGATCTGTGTCTACATGGGCTATGCATTGAACACCATTTTCAGGAAGGTGCAGTGTTTTCTACGTTGTCAAAAGCATGTAAATGACCCTGAAATGGCTTCAGTCTGTATGAGCTGTTTTAATTTTAAAAATCGAACACTGTCAAATATGCTAAGGTAGACCCTTGTCTGCTTTATAGAGGTTTGGGCACTTCATCTTTTACCTGTCCATACGTTCTCATTACTGAGTTCTATGTTTTGCAGATGCTTCAGTGAAAACTTGTTGGAGCACTTATTTTTAAAGTTTTGTGGCAGAAAACCACTGAGCACAGTTACTGTCTTCTGTGACCACCCTCTGTCCAGTCCCCAAATTGCTACTTCTGAAGTACAAAGGAATTTGGACTGTCTTTTGTGGTAGCTGAGTCAAAATCTCTTGTGCTGTCAGCTACAGCTATTTATAAACACGAGTACTGAATGCCTGTGATGGGAATAGCACACCAAGTAAAATAAAATACATTTTTTTCTAAAATACGGTAAAGCTATTGCTGTCCTCTTTCCCCTGCTCTGGCAACAGAGAGAGGCCTCCCAGTGGGTATAAATTGCACTTTTATGCAATGTAAGGCAGTGTTAAAGGCCCTCATTTTAAATGAGAATCTGTTCCTACATTAAAACATAGGGATAATTTAATTTCTTGGTGTAGTTTTTTGATAAGTTTTCAGGATTCCGGTTTTTCTCATTCTATGTTATGTGCTGAATGCTTAGAACAAAGTATTAATGTCCATGAGACATGTACAGTACTCTTTAAAAAATCCCACTTGACTTCAGAAAGTATCTCAAGGTAACAAAGACAAAAAGAAGGAGAAAGATTATTTCTTTCACTAAAGCAAAGTGCAAGGGCATAAGGGGAGAAATCGTGTTGGCGGGCACAGAAAGGATATTTGCCTGCACTGGAGATGTGTGTGGAAGTGTGTATGATTCAGTTAAGTTGACTCTACTAGAGGCTCTTCTGAAGCAGAACTGGGAGGTAAATCACATCCTTGTGAATCCTGCCAGTTACGTTATTGCATTGCAGCAACACTGCATCCCCTGTTCCACGGCCTCCATGCCCTGGTTTCCACTGTGAGTGACTGTGCTCTCCATAACTCATAGGAAGTGCTGTGAGGCTGGTGTAAATTGTTCTTTCTCCAACCCCCTCCTCCAGCTGTGTATTCCACTTCTGCAGTCTAAACAACACTGTGGTCTGCACCGTAGCACTCCGCAGAACAGTGTCACAGATTTTTATCTTGGAAGAACGTGTTGTTCTGGCAGCCAGATTCTTGGATGTACACATTCAATCTAACATGTTGACCACACGTGGGAGAGTTGACCCTTCAGACCAGTGGATCATCTCTATTGCCTGTTGTCCCAGATTAGGGACCATAATTAAATCATGTCACATTTCAATTCTAATTTCAGGAAACAAACGCTTGAGAGTGCTATACAGTCAACACAAGAGTACATCCATGTTTGTGGATTGTACCATGGTAAAGCAGAGAACTAGATAGGAAACCTAATCATGTCATTCTTCTGTTACATAGATATCTGTTATAGTACGTCTAATTTTTCATGTTCACACACCAGTTTGTTTGGGGGAACATGCCAGAGAATTAGAGTAATGAGCTTCCCTTCTAAGCTGTTCCGGTATGTATTTATCTTACCATTTGTTAAATTGTGCTTTTCAACATCAGGTTAAGAAAACAACAGAGGCTACCCTGCAGACAATACAAGATATGGTCACCATTGAAGACTATGATGTGTCAGAATGTTTCCAGCACAGTCGCTCAACAGAGTCCGTGAAGTCAACAGTCTCTGAGACATACCTGAGTAAGCCTAGCATTGCAAAAAGAAGAGCTAATCAGCAGGAAACGGAGCAATTCTATTTCATGGTATGTTGGTTGCTTCCTCATTCATGTGATACAGACCAAACACCTGAAATAAACGTCGTGCAGAAGTTCCCGGAATTTATGTGCCATGCATAATAATAGATTGATCTGCATCTCTACAGAAATTCAGAGAATATCTGGAAGGTAGTAATCTCATCACAAAACTTCAAGCAAAACATGACTTGCTGCAGAGGACACTTGGAGAAGGTAAATATCACACAATAAACTGAAAAGTGATTCCAGACTATACAATGAACTCACTGAAATGCCAAAGGTATGCAGGAAAAAAATTCCAAAACTTAAAGCTTAATTGTCCAGCAAACATAGATTTGATCTTTACCAGTCATAGTTTTGGTGCAGTAGTAAGAGTACACACTATAAATTGATTTTATTTCTTCAACAGATATTTATTTCCACTGCGCAGACATTTAGACAAGTGGCTATATTTGGAAATGGAATTGTTGAATGAAAAATCTCGTGTCTAAAAGGAGAGCTGACACAGTCAGTGCAGGGTGATTTAAGAACTGTGACAAATGTACTGTTTCTACATCCTAATGATTTCTGTTGACTTGAGGGTTTTTTTAAGAGTTGGGGAGAGTGGGGTTTTTTTTAAACATACAAAATTATCCAGGATGCATGTCTTACAATGGCCTTGCTAGTGCAACGTTTCTGACACATGGACATGAATGTCCTTCTTGCAGCCTAACAACTCAGTGGAGCATTCATGAAAGGGAAAAGGTGAAATCCTGACCTCACTAATGTCGGTAGTGAGGTTCTTATAGACTTAGTTTAATATTGGGTTTCTACAAAGTATTTCCATATTGTGAACTGGAATGAATGAAAACTTAATGAATAGCTCTATATTGGTTGATTATCATTATTGCATATAAAATTATTGCATTACAAATTATGACAGCAGGGAATTAGCCATTGTCCTGAACAGTCTCCACAATTTTTAAAAATACATCTTAAAATATAAACCAAGTCAGCAGATGTCCATGATGAAATGAAGTAAAGTTGAATTAGGGCAGTAATGAATCAGGCGCTACGCACAGCTCCAGCCCACCTGTTACCAGCCCTCCCGACAGGCGCTTCCTCATGGACCAAAGTGAAAAGGAGAATCACACTGCAAGCCTTGAGGACTAGCCGCACAGAGTGTTACAGACTTGAGAGGAAGTGAATTACACCACAAAGAGTAAAAATCCTCTCCTGAAGGTTAAAGACTGTAATTCAAAGTTCAGACTCAAGAAAGGAAACCTGTTCTCTAAAGGATGTGTCAATTTATTTTCTTTTTGCTGCCAATTATCTGTTGTTAATCAGATCTCTTCTTGCTTTTAATACAAAAGTCCAGATCCACAAATCCGGTTGTGGAGATGCCTAAAGAGCTGTTAACAGTTCAGTGGCTATGACCCAAACAAAGCCCCTGTCCAGGGAGTGACTGAGGTTGGGGGTAGGAAATAAACAGCATTTTCTTTCAAGGCTGGACTGTAGAAGCTGGTAGCTGTTTTTAGACAACTAACTACATTATGTTCTTTCTCATGGAAGTTTTCATTTAATAGGATTTCTTTTTTAACATGTGTGTTGAGCAGTTTTTTCATGCAAAATAAGGTGCAGCTGATGTTAGTCAAAAAAGAGGAAAATTTTCCACCAAAGGCTCACAGAAAATGTATTTGGAAAAATAAAGCGAACGTTTATTATTTGGAAGCCCAGTAAAATGCATGATCATCTACTGAAGGGAGGAAGATAAAAGGCAACAGAATCTGTTGCCTAATGCATGTTGGAAAGAAGTAAGGGGAGAACTGTATGAAAGGAAATCCAAAGAAGAACTTCTCAACAGGGTGACCTAAGTGATAAATTGCTGTCAGGCTCTGGGCCGTTCTGCCACGCTCAGGCATGCTTGGACCATTCTGTCTGAAGAGTTCCCTTCGACTCACCAGCTGTAACCCCAAGTAGTTAATCTGTGTTGCCCACAGTGTTTTTGCACATAGTTGCTGTCACATCATCATAGCATAGCACAGCATGTACAAATAGTACCCCAAACGTACATGTTTACATTCAAAGCTGATATTTGGAGCAAAAGCCATCATTCTTACAGGTTAAAAAGTTCAAGTACCCCCTTCTCTTGAGGCATGTCCTGCATTAAAATGCACATGCCTGGGAAGGAGGGCCTGGATTCTGTACATTCCTTGAATGGGGATGATTGAAAGGATAGAATTACAGTGGAATTATCAACATTAGTGCTGTAGCTAGTATAGAAATGAATTAGTAGGAAGTGAACTGCTCCCCTGCTCCACTCAAACTGCCTTTTCTGGAAACTTTCATGTCAGCAAGACAGCAGACAAATAACACAGGGTACTGTATTAAGTAATGCGGGGGAGAATGCCGGGAGCGGGAGAGGATTGTCTGAACTGCAAGTTTTCCTTTGGCACCCTCTCTTGCTTTTATTCAGACCTGTACAGTGTACAGATTCCAGTCTGGTGTCCACAACGTTGACAGCATTTGGCTTCTGTTCCAGTTCATCGCCTGCCTACTACAGTCTGTTGCTGTTTATGGACACGGCAGATACATATTTATGATCTGCACAAGGGAGATAGATGAAGTGCTCTGTGCTGAGTCTGCATCTACAAATTTGGAAAAGTAAATGAGAAATACTCAAATGAAATTGATACTAAACATAGGAAACACACTGATACTCATATTAATTCTGACCCAAGGCTCATCTATTGAGTGAACAAATGAACAAAGCAAAGGGAAATGCAAGAAAGAGAATAAGCAGTTGTAAAAGAAATTACCCCTGTGCCCCAGATAGTTTTTGCCCTATCTGTTAATTAAAATTAATTTTAAATCCCCCAGACTTGGGATTTGTAACATCTTTTGTTTTACTAGCATTTATTATTGGGATTCTTAGTCTCAGTAAACTTCCTTTGGTTACATGAATAGGGAGAAGTCCCTGGCTTACCCTTTTTCTGTCATAGGTTGTTTTACATACTCTTCTTTCATCCCTCTTTTTCACGTCTCTAAAATAGATGCCAACAATCTTTACATGTCTTATTAATGCCAGAGATTTTTCCCAGAGCTTATTCTTTGTGCCACCTTCTGTGGATCCCCACTCTTCTGGTACTGCAAAATATATTTTCAGATTACAGTTTTCAGTACTGTGCAATATTTCAGGTACACCTGAACATTGCTGCATAATATTATGTTTTGCGTATCACTGTTTTTCGTTCTTTCTGCAGTCTGACAAGCTTTTTTGGTGTCACTTTCCAATTGAGCAGTGTACTTAGACCTAGCCTGTGATGCTCAGAGTGATTTTCAGTCAGTATAATTATCTGTAGTTCTGTTAGCTGCATAGCTGTTTAATTCTTTCTTCCCTAATATCTTATTTGAACCTTTTAATACTGAATTTCATTTGCCATTGTGTGTCTTGGTCCTTAACATGGTTAAACCCCTCTGAAGGGCTTCACAGTTTTGTCAGGACTTGATACAAAAGTATTTCAGTCATCTGCACAATATTCTGCCTCCTTAGCTGCTGTGATCTCCTCAAGACATTAATAAATGTATTATGTGTTACATAAATGGTCCTAATGGGAAGGCTTGAGTAAATGACTGTTACACTTCTGTCATGATGAAAAAAGACCATTTAATTCCACTTGGTTTCCCTTTTCTTCAGTAGTTTTTGATCAATGAGAATATTTTGCCACTCAATCCATGGCTGTTTAGTTGCTTTAGTTGCCTCTTGTGAAGAAACTTATCAGGAGCTTTTGAAAGTCTAAGTAATTTAATTCAACTGATTCTCCTTTATCCAGTATTTTACTGACATGTTTAAAGAATTCTAATAAATTAATAGGGCACAGTCTCCCTTTGGGAAAACTGGACTGGTTGGAACTTATACCATGACCTTCCTACTGTTTCATTATTTTGCTGTTCATTATCATGAGCTGACACAGTGCACATGCCTGACTTACTGGTCTGTTGTTCTGCAAAGGTTACCCAGGAAGCTTTCTGGAATACGGTATTTGCTTCTTCACGATTCTCCACAGTTCTCTGTGGTGTTTCCTGGTGGTAGTGTTGTATTTTTTTTTTCCTGCAATACACAGACAAAAGAGAGGAAAGAGTCTTTCAATAGCAAGCCATCAGTGTCTAGAGCTCTGTATTTTCAGCACTGAACAGGTTTAGGCACAAGGCACAAGGGCAGATATAATCTAATCTTGATGCAGCTCTATTTCCATACTGATTTAGCCACTAAAACACATGAGCACAAACAATAGACGTTGTTTGGAGTTTTACTTCAAATTATTTACAGTATCAAGTGACTCTTTATAGGCAGGCTTCTTAAAAGTTGTTCCATAACATGGGTTGTGTTTGTATTTTAAATGTAACTGGAGATGGAAGATAACTGCACTGTCCTGTTTGTTGTATAATTGTATATCTTTTGCTGGTAACATGAAAGTTAGGGTTAAAAGTAATTTGCCAAGCATAATTTAGACACAAAAAAGTCTACCTAAAACCTGCAAATGATTGTTTCCTGTTTATTGAACTTTTCTAGGTCACAGGGCTGAATACATGACAACAAGGTAAGATATTTTTATTTGACTTGATTAGAGCTACAAATGTAATAAAATCTTAGAAATTACAAATTTTAGAACAAGTTCATAAGGGTATATAACATTGCTGTTGTTACATAAATTGTGTACAGACCCTGTGTGTTTTAACATTCAGCATTTCTGTTTCTGCATGCTGATGGGTAAAGGACCAGACTGCTCATCTTCCTCATTCTTGTGAGCTGCTTAGGCCAGTGTCAAGGGTGGGACAAGCTGGGAGATCCTTGAAAATATTTGTGAATCACACATCAAATTTGGAAGTTGCGGGGGGCTTTTTGGTGCTAGAGAAGAAATCTTTTTCAGTTGCTAGAGATACCTTGCCTCTCACGGTTTGTAATTCACTTGGTCAGGATACATAGTTCAGAAGCACCTGATACAGAGATGAATTTATGAATTTAGGGGATAGGCTGCATCTTTGATAACCTAGCTCTGGATAGGAGTACATGCCTCCCCCAGCATCCATGTATTCAATACTTAAGTGGGTCTATTTATTCACAAAGAGAAGGGATACAGTGTTAGGTCTCCCTTCTTTGTGCAGCACGTACTTTTTCAGTTGTGTAATACCATACCTGCAACGCTGCCTCCAGACGTAAACACAGATGAGCACTCTGCAGCCCTCAGGGTATCAGACTGTGGGGGGCAATGGCAACTGTTTGGATTTGCAGCTGCCACTTGTGTGTATCAGTGCTACAGGCACCACCCTTCTCATCCTGGTGGGAAGCAGGAACATCCAGCCCAGCTTTCCTGGTCTCACTCTTCCCTTCCCTTTCCATTCAATACATCCTTGCTCAATGCCTTCCTTTTTGCTTCCTGGACAGGAATGGCCTTGCCACCATCCCTCATCTTTGGATTTAAAAAAAAAAAAAAAAGTCTTGCCCTCCCAGCTAAGAAATTTGGATCTAGCTCTGGCTTTGCCTTTGCTGGCCCACTTGGTTTTGTATAACTTCTTCTGCCTGGCCCCCATATTCCTCAGGACATCTCTACAGACTTCAGACCAGCCTTCCTCCCACTACTCCATGGTCCATTTTAGCTCTGTAAAGTTGGACTTATTCACCTTCTTTCCTTACCTTTTGTGGTAACAAATCAGAGCATTCTTCCCAATTGCTGACATTAATTCTGAGACCTGTGCCTTTAACTTAACTCTGCCCCCAGATTCTGCCAGGAATGGATGGAAGTCAGCAAGCTTATGTGTAATGAGAAAAACGTTCTTCTTGACTCCAAAGCAGGTGACTCATCAGGCTCACATCATCCTAAATTCCCTGCTCTGTAAGCAGCTGAAAAAAGATGATGGATTTAGGCAATGATTTTACCTTAGTAAAGTGGGGGAGCCACTTGAAGCCCTCTTACCTCCTGTCTTCTCACAGCTGGTCACTTAGAGAAGGAAGCTCTGAGGGAGCAGGGCCTGCCTGTCCATTCCTCAGCACCCGTTCCTCTGCTCTGGCTGGGACCTGCCTATTGCCCCAAGGTTCAGTTAAGTTTCCAGGCTGTAAGGCATGCAAATGGAAATGTTCCTCAAGGTCAAAGTTAAATTGTAGAAGGGAAGAGGATATCTTTAAAGATTAGTGTAAAATAGCAGGTAGTACCCAAACAGACCAAAGTCCCACCACTTAATGTTCTATGCATTATTGTTCCTTACTGTTTCCCTCAAAACATTTGATTTTTTGCTAATTCCTGAAAAACTCACAGAAACATTGGACTGCTGGTGCAGCGGAACTAGGGAAGCTGTTGGCATGCAGAGTGCCCTGACATTCACAAAAAAAAATTGTGAGCCAGAGAACAATATTTATTTCCTGTAATCTCTTTCAGTTGTAGTCATCACATGTGTAACACACTAGGTAAATGTTTTGCAGACCAAAGTTTTGTGTGTTCTTCCTTTTCTTTTTGTGCATTATGCTGCTTTTGTTTATTTGTTTCAAGTTGATGATATTCTTTTAATTCCTTTAACTAATTTGCAAGGTGTTTCTTTTCTTGTGTGAAGATGTCCATGGTTGGATGTGGAAGGCTAAAGCTGTTTAACCTTCCTGGCTCTAGTTGAAAATGTAGCCGGTTTGGTTTTGAAGCATCTTAGGAGTGTGCTGAGCAGCTTTAATTTGCATTTGAAGCTTCTCCAGCATGAAGCAACTTTTCTGCTTGATAAGAGGTGCTTCGAGTGGCCTGTGTTCTGCCGTGGCTGGCAGGATGAATTCCAGTGGTTGCTGCACATTTCATGCATGACCGCAACAAAAAAAGGCCATTCCGATTGTGCAGTGTTTGGAATAAATGTATGTGGTAAAACTGCAAAGCAGGGATTCATAAAGAGTGTCAATATTTATCCATAAGTAATGCATTTTTAATGGGGGGGGTTCTCCACTCTTTAATCACTGTTACACTTAAATTTGATGGAAAGTCTTTATTTGATAAGTACTGTGTTTATTTCTCCCTTTAAAATGTTCTATTGTTTTGCCATGAGCTTACAGACATTTCATTTTATTGTGTCACTTAATTCTGCCTTGCTCAGTAATCATATTCCCTTCCCTTAGGCCTCCAAATCTTCCCCCTAAGCCCCAGAAACACAGGAAGCCCAGACCCCGATCACAGTATAGTGCTAAGTTGTTTAATGGTGATTTGGAGTCATTCATCAAGGTACTGGCACCAGCCACCCCAGTGGCTGATCTCAACACTTCTTACTATAATGGTCACCACCTCACGTGAGCTGAGGCAGATCATTATGTTTAAGTCTGTCCTGGGGCTCTTTTCTTTCCCGGTTGATCAATATAATACTTCCTGAAGTCAGAGGGAAAGAGGAGGATTAATTTCTCACATTAGCCTCCCTACGATTTTGTTAATCAAGTAAGGATAGTATTGGCAGCCTGGTTTTATTAGGAAACTTAGCATCATGTAGAAGATAGGAGGTAGTGGTGCATCCCACGACTTAGCACAATTTCCTGCTTGCCATTTTCATTACATTCAGTATTCAATGTCTGTGGAGAAGCAGTTTTATCCTGGGTTTGATATCCAGCTTTTGATTTCCTATGACTTTAGGAATTTATTATATTGTGTGAAATTGTGATCACCGCTATTCTGGATCTTGTATCTTTGCTGTATTTACTATCTTCTTCTTTCTCATACTTTTATTTCTAATAATGCTTCTAGCCGAGGCCGAAGGAACTCTCACACGAGACATCAGGTATAGTTCTGGTGACATGAGAACCATCTCCGCCTCGCTCTCGGGTTGCATTCACGCCTGGCTCAAAATTAGTTCTTTCAAAGACCTGGAGAGAGAAGTTTGCATTAAGAAATGAGTGTATGAGTACAGCAAGCAAGCTTGAACCAGAGCACAACTCTGGAGTGATTGTAGTCTTAAATGATGGATATTTCCTTATTCATTAACAAGCACCTGCCCATCACAGTCAATTAGAAATCTTCAAAAAATATGTAACAATACATTCATAAATGCAGTGAATTAAATTCCTGACTGCAAGCTCTGTGAACTGAGTTTGAATGTTACGGGGATTTTTTTTTTTCTTCCTGTGCAACATAGCTAGCAGCAAATATTTTGCAGAACAAATTCTGTGCTCTGTGGCACCATACCAGTTTAGCTGTCTTTGAATCAAGCTTTCAGCCTCCCTCAGTACAACTACAGGGAAAACTATTATTATGCGGGCAGTGCTGTGAGGTGCAAAGACTTTCAGGAAGTCATCACATGATGCAAGAGATGAATATCACAAACAGTTTCTTGCTCAAGGATGAAAATAAGCAAAGCAGCAGAAACTCCCACAACAAAAAGCCCCTGCCTTAGAGGAGCACAGAGCAAATAGGAGAAATGGTACCCCGTCATTTTTCCTCACAGTGAAGAAGGTTATGCTACGTGGCAGTGTGAGTGACAGGGCTTACTTGCAAGTGGAGAGTACTACATAGTTGGTCTTTCAAAAGGAAAGAGGAAAAGAAAGCTGGTAGCCTTATGACAGATTTGCCAGTATGGGAGCTAACCTAGGAAAGCATCCCTGCCCAAAGACCATGTCATTCCTGATAGGGATGAGTCATTTTGACAGGCACAAAAGGATTACAGCTGGTGAAATACAGTATCACACCAAATTGCTTTTTGTTACATTTTTGTGTTAGAAGAAATGATAATTAGTCCCAAACATACATTCACTGACTATACACATCAGATTAAATTCACAGCAGCAGTAGGGTCACTGTTCTTGACATTTCACCAACACAGATTGTTACTTCAAATTATTTTCCTGTCATCAGATCCAAAATCCAAAGCTGTTAGTTTAGAAGATTTCAGGGAATTACTTAACTACAAAGTTGTGTGTAGTTCTGAACAGATTCTCCAAAACAGGTATGAAAGTAATTTTTTTTTTTTTTAATTTCTTACTGCAAACACTATCTTTTCCAAGGCTTTATATTCTTTGCATGAACCAGTGTACTAACAGGAGGTACGGGTGCATGTTGTGCATGTTTTCTAATACTCTGCTTTTTTGGAGAGCCAGGCTGCTCAGTGTTGGTGAAGATGACAGTATTCCTGGGTTTAGTAACTGACCTGTTCCATGGGAGTTTTTTTATTCAGCTGTTACTGAATCATGACACAACTCAAACAGAAAATGCGCATCCAGACATTACTGGTTCCTGGCTAGCCAGTCTTTGCTAAGTTTTAAATTAAAAGACAAACAAGCCACAGTTTAAATAGCATAATTAGCGGTACAGTCTTCTGTAAGCCCCACTAAAACAACACGAAGTACACAGAAGATCAGGGGTTAGGTTATCTCAGGAAGTACATTGTTTCATTGTTTCACTGTGTGTTATTTTTCAAACTTTTTTTAGTAGTTGGCTTTTCTTCTACTTGGACTTAATTCATAAACTTCCCATTAGTGTAATTTAGCATGAAAATGAAGGACTAGTTTGTAAGAGGAAATGTGTATTCTGAGTTACAGGGTGCTTTTGAATTCATGGTTTTGTAATACAAACTGGTTTTATATTAAACTTTCAAATGAATTAGTCAATTCTCTGAGCACTTACATATTTGAAATTCATTTGGAAAGAAAAATTATAGCTTCCAAGACAGGAATTTCAAAGGTACCTATTATTTATGAAACAGTAATTTTTCCAGCGTAAGCACCAACTTTCCTAAATGATTTTTAATCATATGATTTGTGTCTTTAATAGATATTTGGTGACTTGTAGTCATTAATGTGCTTGGGGTAAAACATCCATTTTTTAAAGTGCCAAAACACACAGACGAAGGACTGTGACGGTTCTTTTGGAAAATCAGCAGTTTAAAAGAAGACAACAAATAACTCACCAAAAATTAGTATATAGTCATCTTCTCCCCCTGCCATCACAAGCATTTTTTCTCCTTTATTAAAACACCTCTACCTAACTGAAGATGTAGCTGTAGACCTGCTGCTGTATCAGGGCTGAGACCAGGAGCTTTGATTCCTGAGCTTTGCCAGTTGCAGGTGGGGAGGTGTAGGCTGTGACCTCCCTGTCCCAATGCCTTGTGCCTGCAGAAGAGGCAGCTGAACCATGTGGTCAGCTCAAAGTGGCTGCAGTTCACGACCCAGTGTATTACCAGCTAGCTAGTGCAGCCTGAAACTGTGCCAGGCCATCATCTGCCCTATGTTAGGACATGCAAATCAGCAGAGCACACAGGAGTGCTCTCAGGTCAGGAGGGAGACACCTGGTACCCCATGCAATGTCATTTGGTGGCTCTTCTCCAAGAACTTTTCCGATAGTCCAGTAGGTCCAGAAGAGGCCTTGTCAGCTGTTTGTGATCAACATTTTTTACAAAAAAAAAAAAAAAAAAGCACCTTGAGGAATTAGGTCCTGTGTAGTTAGGTCCCTGTAGGATTTTCTCCACCAGGAAAAGAAAGGTAAGTTAAATGGATGCAGAGAGTTCATCTTCATCATGAATTATAATTCTTAATAATAAACTTTTTAAAAGGCAAATTCACGGCTTTAACTCATTTTGCTTCAAAAATCTAAAACACATGCATGAGCTTAGATGTCACATACAGTGTTAGCCAGATACAGTGGCAGAGGTATTAATGAAGAACCATAATCTTTTCTCTTCACCTGTTCCTTTCCCTCCCTCCCTAAATGGGAAGAGAACTCTGTTAGAAATGGTATGTTTTCTTATGTGTTTTTTTGCCAGCACTGTATGTCCATCTGGGTTGACCAAGAAAATGCATTTTCACATTCAGTCCAGAGTAGGGAGGTTTCCTCTTTCTGGTCTGCAGTTCACTCTTTCTGCTCTTGTTTTTCCAGGATTCAGGACAAGTCATTCCTCTCATCGTGGAAAGCTGTATCAGATTTATCAATTTATATGGTAAGCTCTGAAATATACTATGTAATTTCATTATTGCCCTGACTTTTTTGTGTATCTTTGGCATAATGCATTTACCACCACAGCTTTGTTTTTAAAATAGAGGTTAAAAGTGTTTTAAAAACTAGATTCATTTCTCACCACTGTCTCCCATCTTTGCTGCAGGTCTTCAGCATCAGGGAATTTTTAGAGTGTCTGGTTCCCAGGTGGAAGTCAACGATATTAAAAATTCATTTGAGAGAGGTAATTGCATTTTCATTTATTCGAGCACCTTAATAACTGACATTTAAAAATCTTTTAAATTCTAATTACTTTCTTGGCTGTTTAAGCAGTTTGTATGCACTTTGTGTACTGCACCTAAAACTTTGCACCGTCATATGCTTAAAGATGAAGTGTAATGATGACATGTACATGGTTTTCCCCTGTTATGTCCTAGGAGCTTGAGGTTGTTTTTCATTTTGTTTAGACAAGGCATATGACTCTTGAATCAACTGTAAACTTTAGTCCTTTGTTAATGATAAACTGCAAATTATAGTTTGTCTATATTTTATTTTAAAGATCCTCAGAAAGGAAAGATTATGGTTTTTAATTAGATTCAAGAGACTACTTAATACAATTTGAGAACCCTGTTACTTGATCTTCTGGAATACGAGTGCTCAGCTTTCTGGTCCCTCTGCCAAAGTGGCATCACAATCAATGAGAATATGGGCTGTGAAAGGGGTGTTCTGTTTTCAACCACTGTTTTCATTCCCGAAGGAAACCTCAGCCCCAGAGGAGGAATTATGGGAAAGATACCAGGAAGTGGAAACAGCTTTTTAAACATGAGTGGCTTGCAACACCCAGCCAGGATTGCTCTGCTAGGGGAGCCAAGATCCAGCAATCCCCTAATTGTGTTAAAACAATACTAGTTACAATTTTTTTTTAAATCTTACATTGTCTTTTCTTGGGTCTTAGAAACTGTTTTTTTAATTTCCAGAAAAACCTTTTGCAGATCATCTGCTAATGAGAAAACCCTTGGAGCAATAAGTCTTGTGACGAAAAGCATGAAAAAATATGCACAGTATTTTTCTCCCCAGGATTAGTTATATATCTTGTTAAACCTGATCTCGTCTTTGACAAGATACATGAAGCAGCTGTTTTTACATGCTAAGTGAAGCCACATCCTTCTATTCTTCAGCTTTTAAATCTGCCTTATTGTTAACTGCTTCTCCTAGGTAGTATTATTCTGGAAGATACATACACTTTAAAGTGTTTCAAAATAAAGATTAAGTCTTTAAAATTACACATAGTTCAGTCATGGTTGAGGTTTCAGTTAGGGTTTCAGTTCCTATACAGTGTTTTCACAAAATGGTTGCACATATTCCTGAATGTTTTAATTTTTCAGAGTGACAACAGATTTCCAATTCAAAGAGTTATCTAACCCAATTTGCTTTATGTAAGGTCCCAAAGAATAGTCTGAGAAACCCTATTCAATTAAGAACATTTGGCTTCTTTATTTTACTAACGGCAAATCACAACATGTCCATACATACCTAGTTGGAAGTTGAGGACCTAAGAGATCACCAGGTTATGTAATTTAAAGGAAGCTTTATTTAGGCTGCCGGTTTTAGTTAGTCTGGGATTTCTAAATCAATGTTTATTGTCTTACTTGAATGCTTGCATTGCCACCTCCCACACACTAAAACCAAAAAAAACCCAAAAATGTCACTCACTTATAAAAATGTTGCATGCAAGAATGCTCCTGCATGTGTGTTTCATTCACTTTATTTACTTTTTAAGGTGAAAATCCTTTGGCAGATGACCAAAGTAACCATGACATTAACTCAGTTGCTGGAGTACTGAAGCTCTATTTCCGAGGGCTGGAAAATCCTGTCTTTCCTAAGGAAAGATTTAATGATCTTATTTCTTGTATCAGTAAGTAGAAATCTCTGTTTCTTTCTCAATAGAATTTTACTTTCATATATACAGTAGCAGCCTGAAAAAAGAGCTAACCTCACAGATTTTTCTGAGACAATTTGTTTGCTATCTGTAACAGTCTGGGTCAGTTATTAGTCATACTCACAGCTGTGGTTGTTCCCTTTTTCCAGTGGGATTAATGTACAGTACAACTCTTTGTTTAATAGGGAAGGAAGAATATCTTTTGGTATACATGACATAGTTAAATTTAAATGTATCATTATTTTCCTCTGTGCACTGGGGCAGACAGAAGGGGTGAAGTCATGACCGTGCAAAGAGTGCATTACCTCCCACAAAGGTTTTCATGCCCCACAGCTTGGAGGCAGCACTGGTGAATAAGTAACTAACTGCTCAACATTGTGTGGTTCTGGACCTTTATTGTGCTCAGCCTAAAACCCCTGATCCAACTGGCAGGAAAACCCTTCAGTGCAGGAATGGAGGGGAGCAGTTGAGTGTTGTCTGCGGAAGAGCCCTGTCTGCCTTCCAATGCACAAGTTGTAATGGGATGCCTTGGAGGAGCGTTGCATGGGTCTGTGCACTGCTGGTGTTTGTAGCCAGACACAGAGAGGCTGTAGTAATTTAGGAAGTTCTCAGTGGATGAGTGAATTGCTCTGGCATGCACAAAACCTCTTCCAGTTCACAGATCCCCACAGATGTTGAGGAGGGGGGAGGCCAAGCCAACCATCAGTAGGCTTTCTGTTCCCTGTGGGTCCATTAGAAGTGGTCAGAGGTGCTAGTTTTGTGGAAGAATTTCCTCCTTTCAACTCTTCCTTTATAACTTGCCTGCTTCAGCTGAATGGAGAAAGAGGCAGTTTCACAGGTAACGAGGGCCAGTCCTTTGGGATATTAATTAGTGCAGGCTCTCTCCAAACTGTGTCATTTTGGCAAAAGGATCTCAGCCCAGCAGGCAGGACCGTAGATCGATGTGTGCAGTGTCCTGGGCTGGCCATCAGATGGGCTTTTCTGCTCCCTGCTGGGGGAACCCAACGTGTGTGGTTTCCTTCCCACATAGGGAGGATTGCAGTAACTCAGCTTGGAGGTTACAAGTACCTGGATTGCTGCGACCATGTCTATGTGCAATATTTTGTGTTCCGTTTTTTGTGGGTTTTTCTGGAGCTGTTGCCATTTACAGACTTGGTGGTACTGAGGAGTCCTGAAGGACCTCAAAACTGCAGTTTAACAGTCTGATCCCTGATGCTGAGGGGGACATTGTCTCTTTAGGAAGCATATTCTTGGTTCTGCCTGAGTTCACCTTTAGCTAACTCCAGTGCCACAGCCCAGAAAACATCTGTGACTCATAGAAATTGAAATCTAAAAAGGGATCATTTTGACTGAGTGATTTTCTGCATGACAGGGATGATGGAACCTTACCTAATAATCCTGCACTGATTTCCGTAACTTCTGGATGAATTAAAGCATGTCTGCTGGAAAAAATAATTGGTTTAATGGCTTCAGTTGACAGAAAACCTACCACATTCTTGGATAAGCTGTTCAAATGATTAATCACTTTCATCATTAAACATTTGTACCAGATTTCCTTTTCAAAATTTCTGCTGTCAGATTCTGCCCATTGGATCTCTTTATGACTTTATTATTTTGACTAAGCATTAAGAAAAATAGAAGTGGTGGTTCTTATGTGTGGAGATGGTATTGCACTCTGCTGTGTTGAAGAGCTTTAAACAGAATTGTAAAATACCAAGTATGAGTATTCGGCTTACAGAGATTACACAGGTGAGCGCTTAGGAGATGCAAAAATACTTGCCCAAAACAACCTTTTAAATGTGTTCCAAGAAGAGGAACCTGGATGATTTCAAAAAGTTTCTGTTCACCATTGAAGCTCCTGAAGACAGGATGGGGTATTTGGAAAGAGGGATAGAAGTTCAGTGGACTGAGTCTGTGTACATGGCACCTGCGCAGGCAGGAGAGATTCACCAGCCTCTCCGAGGATCACTGTCTGAGAGGGATCCAGTTCAGTTATCCCAAAATGGTCTTTTGTTATTAAGAACTTCAAGGAAAATAGCAATGGATACTGGATTTCTAGCGTTAGGCCTTTGTTTCCTTAGAGGATGTCCAACTCTTGCATGCTCAAGGTAGGCAATGGATTATTTTCTTGCAAAAGGGTTGACAACCTTTTTTTTAAATAATAGTATCATCCAGCAGAGCTGAAATCAGTAACAACCAATAGCCTGGAACAAAGTCACTGCTTTTCCCAGCCACATTTTTAAATGGAACAGTTATTGGGGGAAAACCATCTGATCCTGGTTTAGACTGGCTGTTCTCTGAGGCTGTCATAAGTATGGATTATAATCTCTACAACAGCTTGTCAAAATGAGGTGTAATGTCTGAGTAGTTCTGCTAGGTTTGACTTCTGCTATTGCTGTTACAGAAGCAAGCAGAGGATTTTCTTCCTGATAATGTGTTGTAAGAGTCCTACATCTGCTTCTGGCAGGTTTTGGAGGAAGCCAGGGGAGGATGGTTTTGTTGTTGTTTGGTTTGGTTTCCATAAGGTTATCTTTCGGGGCATTCTGAAATGGCATGTCAATACCTTCCTTCAGCAGAGGGAGGGGAGGTAAGTCTGGAACATGGCAGGACAAAAGGGGTTTTCTCTTTGAGCACGTTAGGGTGGGTTTAGTTTGTGTTGTTGCGGTGGGGGTTTTGAATGTGGTGTGAGCAGAGAAAGAAACTTTTTTGTGCCTTGGACCGACAGCCAGCCCCAGAACCACATGCTGGGAACAGCGTGCCTGCGTCTTCTGATTATCTGAGAAGCCTGAGGTGGAGTGTTTTTACAGCTGTGTACCTAGTCTATGTGCTTTGTTAAGTGACCCACTACTTCCAGGGAATAAGATGTTGGGTTTTTTTAAAAAAACAACAAGCATTTCAGAAGATACTACCTGTCACGGTTTAGTTTAAATAGCACCTATGTGGTACATACTATCAAAAACTGTCTGTCTCAAAGAGCCTTTCCATTGCTACCTTTTAACCTTAATGCTTTGTATATCTTGCAAAAAGGAAGACACTCTAGGCAAGATTTTTCTCCCACTTCAGACTTTGAACCTTCATAGTTGCATTAATTTATTTTTCTGTGCTCATGTGGCCTCACATGTTAAGTATGTTGGTCTTCATGTTAATGGGAGCAGGGCCAGACTCCCTTTCCTCTGTGAGAACACACATTACTGTAACTTTTTTAGATCACAGTTGATATGTAAAGTCCAGAAAGCTTTCACATTTTTAATTAAGAGAGTTTAAATACTCTTAATTCATATTGCGTTCAAGGAAAGAAATAAACATTAAGTTGTTTTCAAATAGTTTTTTCAAGATAAATGTCATTGTGGTTTTTTTAATCGTTGGTAGAAATTGTTATAAAATGGGGGGAGGGAGAAAGCAAATTCATAAAGTTAATGTTCACATAAAACTGTAAAAGGGCAGAATGTCACACATTTTATATGGAAATGTAATATTGCCAGTGAAAAACCCCTTGAAACTGAAGTACTTAGTTATGGATGTCAAGCATAATTGAGGCTACAGCTGCAAAATGAACCTTTCCTCAGTACAGCCACTGAGGAATTCCTTTGCATTTATGCATATATTTCCAAATAAAATAGAGCATTGTGATTTAACGCTTTCCCTTTTGCAAATACAGTGGAACAGTGCAAAATGACTGTGACTTTTAGGGCAATTTTTATTAATTAGACTCATGAGAACAATGTTATTCTGTTTGGGCTTATGAACTGGTTTAGGTAAAATTTGGGCCAGATTATGACTTCTCCAGAGCAAGCATGAAAGGTAGGACAGAACATAAAGAATCAGTCTGATTACGGGCCATAATTCTGCATTCTCAGCAAAAGGAGTGGCTACTATTGGTCCCAGCAACACTCAGCAATCCAGAGGGTAAAAAAAGGTGGGGGGAAAGGGAGGAGGGTTGCACTGTACTTCTTTTCTGCCCCTTTGTAGAAACAGGTTGGACCAAACACAAGCAAAATATTTGTAACAAGAGTTACCTGAAGGCAGAGTGTACTGAAGCTGTGCTGAGGGCTGGCCATAATTCCCCTTCACTGCTGGGGAACTGCAGTTCCTCTCCTGGTGTGAGTTCTTACACACGTGAATCACTTTTACATACATAGCTGTGCGATGCAGCAGCAGACACATCTCAGCTAACCAGACAGCTTAGCTTCTGCTCAGGTCATTATAATTCTTCTTGGTTTCATCTCCGTTGCCTTAAATTTGATACACTAAGATGCCAGGATGAATGAAAACTTACATCTTTTTTCCTTCTGATTTTCATCATTTCAATCCCTTGCTGCCAGCAGTGTCCATTTACCTAAAGGCATAAATGTTATGGAAGGAAATTATTTTATTGCTTTTCCAGACTATTGCCCATTACCTAAAAAGTAAAAAACTATATCCTGCATTGTCAAGTCTTCCTGAAAAAGTTTCAACAAAATGGCAATAGTCTTCCCTAAGTGACAGTGGAGACCGTTGTTGTTTGTCCTCCAGTAACGTGTTCTTAAATAGATCTGAAAGAGCTGGAAGTGGCATTGCTGAGTTAATATATACATATCTTTGAATTGGATTGGACCCATCTACCAAAGTGGAAAGAGGCACAAATTGTTAACTTCAGCACTAATACATATTCATGTAATTTACTTGTCAGCTGCAAATTGGCCATAAAAATTACATCTGCAAGTGTAACTCAATCCCATTTGACATTCAGCAGGTGTGTAAAATACGCATTAAGCGTTCACTCTGTTACTAGTAGGTGCCACTCCAAGTGGAAGTAGCGAGTGACCCCCACACAGAGATACCACAATGGATTTTATCCTTCAAAACAGTGGTCCTAAAGGAGAAAGATAGCTTACATTACCATTGTTTGCTTTCTTCTTCCTCCTTTGTGCTACCCTTGCCTGTGAAATATGCTTAGCTTGCACAGCACTGGCTGTTAGTATAGCACAATTCATTCATTGCTGACACCAGGTTTCTCCTTCCACATGTTCTGATCAATAATATCTTCCCTTTGCAAAATGTTTGAATTTCTTTTGTTTCTTCTGAGATTGGCCCATGGAGGCTGCCTGTTAACAGAGGGTGGTAGAACAGACATAATCCAGAACTCAGGTTTCTGAGCTCTGACTGCTCCCAGGCTGAATCTTCTCCTCATTGGATAACCATGTCTCCCCACCAGTGCAGAAGAGGCCGTGTGTAGCACCACAACCAGGAAAAGTACAGTGCTTTTGTAGCATTTTTAACTAAACCAGAGTGATAAAGGCATGTAGCTGTCCAGTTGGCCCAAAATATTTCAGAACTATCAGCAATTGCTCTCTTGCAAAAGTCTTTTGTTCTCCATCACCAAACCGCTGCATTTATATATCTGAATATTTATTGCCTTTTACCTACTCCACTAGTTCAGGATTATTGCTTAATTAAACTTCAATTTACATTTTCGTAATGTTATTTAGGATTAATGTATCCCTGTCTTCAGTTATAATTTAGTTTTGTTTTATTTGTATTTGGGGGCTTGTGTTAGTAATTGTGTTTTCTCCCCTCTCAGTTTTCCTTTACTCTTCTGAGGCAGATTGTTCACTTTTGATCTGTTTCACTTTAGAGTCTGCCTTTGCAAAAACCTCATCGTGAGTCACCAGGTGGTTAAAATGTGTTATTTCTCATGGAAGAGAAAAGTGGACATTCACTGATTCTGTGTATCTCTGCAGTAAGCAAAGGTGACACCACCTCTCCAGAACAGGTTCCAGTGTTCTTGGTGGCTGAAGATCATACCTTTTAAGGCTTGAGTAGCTAGGATTTATGCCTATCTCATGCTGTTTAGAGAACCGGTCCTTAGCCTGTGGCTGACAAAGAGGCAGCTAGCTGATAAGTAACTCTTTCATTTATGCAATGACATTAGTCTCAGCTGGATTCATTCATCCAGTTCAAGGACAAGGAGTGTTTGCAGAGGAAGTCCATGGGAGATCAATAAATAAATCTTTTCCAAGAGCAATGCAAGACTGCACCTCAACAAATTTTCTTGTGGAGGTTGTAATCTGCCTCTCTGGAGGATTTTATGAACGGGTTGGACAGACGTCTCTCAGAGGTGACTAAGGTGAAGTCAAAGGGTGAGATCGTAGACTTCAGTGATCTCTGAAGAGTCCTCTGAGCTCTCTGTTTTTCATTTTTTGTAGTAACTGGTGGAGGCTCCTTAGATCCCAAATACCTCTGATGCTTAGATGCCTAGATAATTTTATGGATACACAGAAAACCAAGCTCCTTATATTATTAGGGTGCTTTGATCCATTATTGTCTGATAAAAATACATGACTAGTTCTGGGCTCAGGTGCCTAGCTCTTCCACAGAGTGCTATAGTCATGAAGCCCCAGAAGCTGACCTCTTCCCCTTCTCTTGTTTCACCCCACAAATGTCTCCTGTGCCCTGGGCTGCACTGTAGCTCCACTTTGACAGGAGCACGGTGTTCCCATGCCAAACACCTTCTCATCTGGCTGGCAGGAAACTCTCCTGCTTGTGGATTTGATCCCTGTGGTTGAGGTGGGTCTGGAAGGCAGGTGTGTCAGACCAGAGCTTCAAAAGTTTTGCTGTGCTCTGAGAACTGGGAACTAGAAAATAATAACCATTTCTATTTGTGACATTTACCTGATGGTAGTCTTGATCCGTGGTTGATATTCATGTGTCCTTCACATGGATCTCCCTTCCCTCCCTCACTCCACAGTCAGAAAAAGCACGTTAGTTCTCAGTGTGCTTGGCCTTGCCAGAGGCTTGTCCTGTTGCTTGTGTTTGGGAATGTGAGTCTCATTGTATCATTAGAGTAATGAACCAGTTTTCAAATCCCCTGATTTCTATTTCTGCTTGGCAGCTAATTGCATTATTAGGGCAAGTCATGCAGTATCAGCACTTCAGTTTTCTTAGCTGAGAAATGGGTAGTACCTCACCAGTCGCCGAGGCAGGGCTAATTACTGTTCTTGAAAATGAAAGTAATGAAAAGAGGGCCTCCAACAGAAGTGCTGTGAGAGAGGAGACACAACCAGCTTTCTGCAGTGTTGGGATTGCCAGTGGTTTCTCGCAGCAACCAGCTTCTAGCCTGGATGGCCATTCTGCCCCCAGGCTCTCTTCAGCAAATCCGGTGGAGGCAAAGCAATGCTTTCTCTTCCCTCTGCACGGGAAGCAGCAGAGCTGCAAATTCTTTCTGCATGGATGCAGGAAGATCGCTCTGTATTCATTCCTTCTTTCCTACGTACCCAAACACTCACACGCTGCATACACACAAGCAACTATGAAATTTAGCTCCTCATTAAAAGCAGCACACAAATACATAACGTTATTACCTATCTCCTTTGAACCAAGTCAGTGCTGAGAAAGAAGAACAAGCCTTTTGAAATAACGTGGAAAGCACACGAATTTACCACTTGGCAGTAGTTTGGATTTTCAATAAAGGGGCTTTCATGGAAACTGGGACTGGGTTACCAGGAAGGTATTGGAAATACACACATTTCATTCCAGCATGTATAGCTTGCAACTGCTTCAGTATAGAAGTGACCTGCTAGTACTTAGTACTGATCATGCTCCTAGTAGGGCAGCTGGGATAGCTCAACACATGGCCATACAGCCAAACTCTCTGTTCCTACTGTGCCATGTCTGTGCTGCTTACTGGGACTAGTTCCTGGCTCATGCATCCTGTGAACCATGTCTAGGAACTGCTTTGAAGAGTTGTAGTTGGCACAGACCACAAGCACATTGGAGAGTGTGATAACTACTGTGTGGTAGCTGCCTGCCAGTGTTCAAGACTGTGCCCCATCCTGGTTTAGCTCACTAGTTTAGACAGAGGTATTGCATCCAGATAGGCAGCACACTGCTGGAAGGAGCCGCTGGACCCACCTGGGAGCCCAGCCAATGGATTTCTCAGGTCTGATTTGAGCTCAGCGATGACTGAACCTGGTCCAGGACTGGTCTCCAGAACTGGCTGGAAGAGGCAGGTCTGCAGCACAAGGCATTAGCCAGGAAAGGCTTAAATGCAGAAGGCAGGTCCTGGTGCTGCGTCACAACTTCCCTCCAGCTTCCCACATCCAGCACACAAGGCAGAAAGGCTGCAGAGGAGCTGTGCCACAGCACTGCACAGAAGTGCTGCTGAGGCGGGAGAGTTAGAGCAGTGAGACGTAACCAAAGCACCTTTGGACCTTCCTCCCTCAGCCCCACTCTCTAGAAAATCCACCTGCGCACATGCACACAGGCTCAAAACCACCCAGACCTACAACTCTATGTACAGAGACAGGCTTGTCAGAGGGAAGGTCGGCTGAGTTGGAGACTCACAAGGCGCTGCTAGCTGTAACAGCAGCTGCTTTTGTTGGAAGATTGGGAACTGAAGATACAGTCAGGCTCCTTCCTCTTAGTTTTGGAGAGTTGCTTAGTTTAGGCAGGTGGAGAAAGGCCTTGCGCTAAAACTGGTGTCTGTGGACTGTGCAGAACAGCAGTGTGGCACTACAGTGCCGAAATGAGGGTACGTAGCATTGACATCTCCAAGATGTGGTATGCACTGGAAAGGGAGAGGAGAATTGTGGTTGCTCTGCAGATCCTCGCTGTGCAAGCAGCTCCCAGGCTTAGCATATCGCTGCCATGGACTCCGGTTCTTAACCAGTAACCAGGAATACTACTTCTTGATTCATGCAGTCCAGGTTTAACAGAAACTTTAAAATAAATTTCAGGTCCCATACTCCACTAGAGAAAGTGTAATGGCTTGAACTGATTTCCAGCTAGAGTTTGGGTTCAGTGTGACTCGTTAGGTTATAAATTATACAACTTGTCAGCAGTCCTTTTCCTCACCAGCTCCGTGGCAGTCAGTGGCATCTCACCAGGGACACCGTTCCAGCCTTCAGCTGCTCTGCTGGGGAATAGGATTTTACCTCCCACAGGAGTTTCGCTTTGCTGCTTCCACAGTAAATACCATAATCCAAATGGGCTTCCTTTGTGCAAGTGGTAGCGGGCTGTTCTCCTTCTGCAGAAACTCCCAAGGACCTGAGCTTCACCCCATCCCCAAATCTTCTGTTCCCCAGCACACTAATGGTGCTGAGCCAGTGGGATCCTCTGTAAATGCAGGTGTGGGAACAGGTTTTCACCCTTAGTTTACTACACTGGCATTTCCTAATGAAGTACAGCACTTCTGTGTGGTAAAAAGAAGTCTCGCTGCTGACATGCTCTGCTTATGCTTAGTTCTTGGTACCAAAACACTAATTACCAGACACCAATTGCTCTTCTAAGAAACGGAAGTCAACACATTTTGCATCTACAAATAAATGCTGATTGGTAGAAATAACCATTCCAAAGAGCACAAATAAACACCAGGAACTGTGTTTACAGTTAGCATGTTTTTATGTAAGTAATTACTTTAAATGTGTGCTATTAAATACCACATTTTGCGGTACAAATGGCTTTTCAGCTATTGGAATCAGCTCCTGTTTCTCATTTCCAAATTTTTGAATATCCGTTTCAGTGCGACTGGACAGTATTTCTCATGTAGTGTGCTAAGATTTCCCCTAGATGTTAATTGCAGCATTCTTTCTTGGCTGACGTAAAAAGCATTACTGAAATTTTAGGTTGTTTCTAACAGTGTCATTTACACAGAAAACACATTGAGTAAAAAATTGAGATATTACTTATTTTGAAAAACAATTTATCCTTTTATCCCATCACTACCCCACTTGGAGCCACATAATCTTTCTGACCAACATAGAAGATAATGCGTCCTTGTTATAAGACATTAGGAACTGATGTTTTTATTAAGCTGACCTTGTTTTGCCCACTTCAGAAGAATTTTGGTGGACTGCTATAAAATCATTCGGGAAAATACATGTGATCTTTGTGTTTGTTGCTTACGCACTGTAAAACATAAAGCTTTTCTCCTACTTTGCCATTAAGAGAGTTATAGCTGGACATTTGATTAAGAAAACTCATTAGAGAAGCTCGGTGATTGGAATATTATGTCTGATATGAACATTCAAATAAAGAGAATGAATCTGTATTTGAAACTGATGGCAAACATCTCTCCTTGTTTCCTTGGATTTATGTACTGATATTGTGGTTTTGTGAGCTGTCTAGCTCAGCAAGTGGCACAGGGTTTGACTTAGGCAGATTTGTGACTTCTTATATTTAAAGATGCTACTTTTAAACTGTGTGGTTTTAATGAGAGGGAGAAGGACTTTTAGACCTTACTTTTCTAACAGGCCAAAATGAGAAGATATTGGGTAGGGACGTGTGGTGGTAAAGAGTCAAAGTAAATTGAGTAAACTTGACTGAATGCTGTTTTAGACCATCACATGAGAGGGAACTTAAAATACTTTCTTCTGTTTGCAGGAATAGACAATCTCTATGAGAGGGCTCTTCACATCCGCAAACTCCTCCTTACTTTGCCCAGGTCGGTCCTTATAGTGATGAGATACCTCTTCGCCTTCCTTAATCAGTAAGTGCTTTATCATTCCCCAAGGTACTGTGTCTTTATCTGCCTTCCTCTGCTGGTATTGAAGTTCTTTGGGTTTACTCTTACTCTATGTAGAATTTACATTTAAGGTCCATTTAACACAAAGGGCGATCTTCTAATTGGCAATGAAAATAGAAGGAAAACACCAGTTTTCTTTCAAATTAAAATTCCATTTGTCCAAAACTGAGCAAGGTTGTAATAAGACGGATTAAAGTGTTGTCTGAAATGGGGAGTGCAGGCTACTGTATTAAAGCTGATAACAAAATCAGCTGATAAGAAAAATAACACATACAAACTGTAACTACATTAAAAACAATTTATGTAATTTAAAAGTAGAATTTTTTTTTTCCCTTAAGCTGATTTTAATCTTCTGATGGGAAAAATAAACAGTATATTCAAGCAGCACAGGCACTACAAGCTACCTATTTGATGCTAGGCACTTCCAGGGTGAGACTTTGTGTTGCTGCTTCTATTTTCTGGTAATAGGGCTACATACATCCCCTGCGTATGCTTTGATATAAAGTAGCTTGGTTCTCACATTGCAAAACACAGGCAGCTGCTGTACAGAGGGTTGTGTGAGAAAGGGAAAGCGGTGTTTGTGTCTTCATCATTCCAGAAAAACTTCCTCATTCTCAAAGAGAAAATAAAAGACAGGTTGGGCAATTGCACTGTGTTTCTCCCTCCAGTCCTTCACAGCCCTCTCCGGTTTTGCTGACCCCAGTATTTTCACTGCAAATTTTGTTTCTTGTGCACTTTGCCCTGATTCTAGCTTTTCTCTTTCTGCTGCCATATTGTCTGTTTCCTGTTATATCTGTTTTCATATTGCCTTTTTCCTCTTTTTTTTCTAAATTTGCCCTCTGCTGATTCATTCTGTCTTTGTGACCTTCCCCATTTCATCCATCCTGTCTGTTCCTATAGAAACAGGGTCTTTGCAGCCAGGTTATGTGTGCGTGCCTGTGTTCACAGCTGTTCCCATTTCCTTTCTTCTAGTAATTTCTGAACCACTTTCAAGCAATAGTTAAAAGGCGGGCAGAGATCTAAAGTTTTATGAAAATAACCATTCATTGAAAACATTAATTCATCCCTCTATAGTGACACTGTGTCAATATCTCATAGGCTTATATCACAGTTTCTCCTCTACTTAGACCTACAGATTGGCCAGAGTTATACAAGGTTGTACTTGTTACACGGTCGTGTTAGCTACATCTGTGATCTCCACAGGAATGCAATTCAGAAAGCAGGCTAAATCTCATATCCCTCCAAACTGCTCCTGGTGCATCTACAGGAAAAACATTCCCATAGTTTGACTTTCTGCAAATCCAGTTCTGCTTTTTGCATATGCAGTTAGGCCTGCTCGGCCACATGAAGTCATCAAACCTCATGGCTTGACCACATCTGGTCTAGTGTCCTGCTCAAAGCTGCTAAAGTTAGATCAAGTTGCTCAAGGCTTTGTTTTGACTTCATGAGCACCAAGTGGAAGGGGAATAATCAATTCCCTTGACCTGCTGTCTTTAGCCTTCCTAATACAGACACATATGTGACTATCCGTCATCGCTGGAAGACACACTGCTGAATCACGTCCAGCTTCTTGTCCAAGAAGTGCTTTCCCCAGTGCTTTTCCTTGGGAGCTGATATCTAACAGTCAGCTCCAGACTGTAATAATACATGGAATTATTCCGTCCCACTGGCAGGACTTTGCATTCATCCTTGTTGAACTTGATGAAATCCCTGTTCATCCATTCCTCCATCTTGTCAAAGTCCTTCTAAATGGTAACCCTGCCTTTTAGCATATCTGCTGTCCCCCACAGTGTGGCATCATCTCTAAGTTGGCTGAGTGTGCACTCCATCCTGTTGTCTAGGCCATTCATTAAGATGTTGAACAGTATCAGCCCCAGTGTTGAGCCCTGAGGAGCACCACATGTTACCAGCCACCATCAGAACTTCACGTTTCATGATGATAATCTTTTTTACACATTCTTGCACACATATAAAGGCTGAACCACCTTATAAATCAGTAGAACAAGATGTCTCCGATTAACACACAGGCTATGATAACAAATCATGGCATAAGAAAGAGGAGAGCGTGATTAATTTTACAAGCTAGTTATGGAGTCATTTAGAAGGTTTTCCTCTTCAGTTTATATTGTTTGTGCATGTACACTCTATAAAATTCCCTTTCTAAAGGGAATATGATGCTGTATTTAAACACAACCAGACATACTAATTCATATGCTGCTTCAGAGTGCAGAACAAAACTGAGGTAAAAGGCATCCCAGTGCTTCAGGTTCTGTTTGACTGGCCCTGCACAGAACCACTCAAAAGCCAGCATTTCCACTAGAAATGCCAATGCTTTTAAACAAGGGAATAAAGAGCAACTTTTCATTCAAAAACAAAATTGAAAACTAGTCATCTTGAATTTTCTGGAGGAAAGGAGACCTTGCAAAAGTTGGTTAATAAGAACAATCAAAGCCCTTTGTTTGGTTGCTTCCAAAATGAAACCCCTGTGGGAGTTTGTGGGCAGAAGGCAAGGTGCTCAGAGATTTTAGGTTGTATGGTAAAAACAGAAACCAGAAGTCACAAGAGCCTTTGCAAGATCCAGGAACGTAGCTACCTCCAGAAAACAATTCAGTCTGCCTAAGTTATATAGCCAGTTGACGGGCGAGATGCATCAAGGTCTGATGAGAAATGATAAGCATGATCCACTTTGGATCCAGTCCACTTGGGCCTCCAAGGATAAGCACTGATTAGATAGAAGCAGCAGCAGTTGCTGCATTTTACGTTAGCCCATTAAGTCAGCGTATACTAAACACAATAGTGTAGGAACACATACATCTGCATACATATATGTGCTATAAACTCTCTTTATAATGTATATAGCCTATTGAAGAAATCCCCTTTTTTGTTTGTTGCGTTATGTGGGATTAAGTGTCAAGGAGAACAGGAAATCTCTAAGCTGTGGTGGAAAATAAAGTTTCTCCAGTTTTCAGAATAAACTTAGTAACAGTGGAAAAGTCAATTTTTCTTGATTTTTCTGTTATAACAGCCTTTCACAGTACAGTGATGAAAACATGATGGATCCATACAACCTGGCTATTTGTTTTGGGCCAACCCTGATGCCTGTTCCAGACATACAAGATCAGGTGTCTTGTCAGGCACATGTGAATGAGATAATCAAAACTATCATCATCCATCATGAGGCTATTTTTCCAGATGCTAAAGAACTTGATGGCCCAGTGTATGAAAAATGCATGGCTGGAGATGACTACTGGTAAGTCAGAATATTAGCCTTCTATCTCCTTAACAAAATCATTAGACTGGTTGTCTGGTTAACTCCTGTGATACAGAATGGCTTTCACACACAATAGAAATATGAAGATAAATGAGAAGAGCATTTAGGTTCATATAGGAAAGTGTTAGCTGTAAAAAACATGAAGCAAAGGCAATTATGATGAGGTTCCCTACAACATTTTGTGGAGGAAGCTACCCTTGTGTTCAACCAGTTGCGGCCAGAATTCCAGGTGTACTATACAGAGCACAGAGCCAGAAACTGGCTTTCTGACCGTGAACCATCTTAAGAAATTTCAACTTATGATGCCTTCCCCCAGCTCCTTTCCTCTCTTAGCCACACACACACCCTTTTCATAAATGAAAGGATTCAAAGGTTCTGGGAACGTTTTAATAACTGAAGGTGTTGTTTGAAGAATAGGTGTGTAGACTTCTTCAGTACGGTGTATTCACAGTATGTCATGAGAATTATGTTGCACATAACTTTATAACATTATAAGAATAACTTTTAATAATCTCATGGGGGTGGCATATTTTTGATACGTGTGGAAGACATCAGTTACCCCCAGTGGACTGGAGAAGAAAGGGACTGGGGTTTAATGCCCACTGAAGCATCCTTTTCATGCTGTGGTTTCTCTCTCTGCTCGACCTTTTATTTCGCTTCAGTGACAGCCCATACAGCGAACATGGTACATTAGAGGAAGTGGACCAGGATGCTAGCACAGAGCCCCATACCAGTGAAGACGGTATGTCTGTTACATTACTGTGCCTTTGATAGGAATAATTTTTACAGGTGTTTCATGCGGGAGACCTTCTTCCTTTCCGAATTGTGTCTTATTTGAAAGAAGAGGATTTCAGTGCTGGTGGTCTGTAGCAAAGCTGGCTTCTTTAATCTCTGTTTGTGTGCTTTTTCACTCTGATTCATCTGTGTTTGACCAGCTGTTTCCTTGTTCTCTCCTGATTTGTCCAGTCACAGGAAGGGCAAGAGAGAAACTATTTCAGTCAGCACATATTATTTTCTGATATAATGTTACATTTTCAGTGACTCTTTATCTTTTGTCTGCAAAAGGTAAACTTATAAAAACTGTGTCTTTAATATTTCAACTAAGGGATATTTGCCATTCAGCGGGCTCTATTTTTATATGCATTTAAAAGCTGTTCCATCTAAAGGATTTATAACTACTGAAAAACTTGTGTGTACCCCCCACAGTGAAACTCCTGAACAATAGTCATTTGCTGTAAATATTAATCACATATACTCTGACAGTTCTGGGTACAATAGGTATCCATGAAAAATGTGATGCATCTCTATTATATCAATTCTTTTTAGCCAGGTTTCCTAAAGGTGTATTTGACTGTGACATATTTCAGTTGGACCATCCTTCAGATGTCCCTCCCAATAACTTCCGCCCAGTTTCAAGGAAATGTAACAGGTGGAAAGAGGTGTCAAAATTGTTAAATAGCTACCGTTTTCCTGACAATTAGTAGCCAGTTAGAGGTGAAGGATTAAGAATAATGGTCCCTGTAGAGAAGAGCTGCAGTGTGAGCTCACTGCATATCTGGCCAGCAGGCAACCCAGAGAGAGCAACCTGCAGACGTGCACTTAGCACCAGCAGAAACAAAAGCTGCCCCTTGTCCATCTCAGAGGATGTGTGGAAGGAGGAAGAGGAAGAGACAGAGATGGGGAAAGGGGAGGAAAAGAGCTACAGCAGAGAAGGAGAATTTTTTTTTTTTTTAAAAAGGATGTCATAAGGAATACTGGTTAGGAGCTGGGACGATTGCCATAGGGAAGGGGAACAGGAAGGTGTATCTATAGGAAACCTGGCTACATTGGTCCCATTGCACACACAACAATGTAAACAATAGCTCCACTCTAGCTGTACCCGACTGCTCTGTCATGTAGACAAGCTGTCAGTGACAGATTGCCTGTCTCTTCCCCTTTGCTGTGGTGCGGAGGGGCAGACAGAGTCTATCAGTGCAGCTGTTTGGAGAGGAGGGACAGTTGGGTGGGCAGGCATCACAGAAGGGGGAAAAAACTGAGGGTAGGAGAGAAGTCAATGTTAATCTTCTGCCTGGGGTGTATACCCATGCCTGCACCCGCAGTAGGGAATACTGACAGTTTTATAAGACAGCCTGTAGAGCTAAACCCACTGTCTTTATATAACGTGGCTCCGCTAAATGGTGTGAACAAATTCATAATTGCACTTTATTTTTCCAAGGCAGTATAGCTATACTTCATAAGAGCTCCTTCTTCCATTGGAGGTATGAAGCAAGAGTGGAAGCTGAAGAATTCTGTCTGTCTCTCATTTAGAGCACAAGCAAAGTAGCGAAAAGCAGGCAACACACCAGTTCAATATATTGGGGACAACTTTGGGGTCCCGTGACCAAACTGAGAGATAAAGGCCCCAGTGGGCATGGAAAAGAAGTGCAGCTTTTCAGCAGCAATCAAAAGCGGTTACTTCAAAACCATGCCTAGGAAAGATTAAAACATCAGCAGGATCCAGAGGAGCAGGACCATGGCATCGCATAGTGTATCACCTGTGCCTCAATAATCATGGGCTCTGCCCCATCACTGTGTTATTATAACAACAGGTTTACATTCCTGTGGTGGTGCTACCTGTGTTACAGCTGTGTCATTGGTGGAGACAAACCCTGAAGAGAATAGCTGTCAACAGGACAGAGTTCTGTTAAAAGATTTAACTGCTCAAGACATGGCTTTTTCTTCACGAGATTGGCCAGCAATTTAATTCTAGTTGCCCCATCGCACCTTTTTAATTAATTTAGTGCTGAAAGGAAGCAGACATTTGTGTTTACAGCGAAGTAATTGTTAGGACAAAAATATTTGTAATCTAGGGAAATACTGCTGCAAAGATAAAAGATTAGCAAGCCTGGATCGCATACAAAACAGTGTTGGCCTTCGGTTCTCAGCCTGCAAGCTCTAACCCATTTTTTTTCCGTGGATACGGCTTTCCGTTATAATAGCGCATTTTTCTAATGTAGGTTACGGCTTTAAATTAAATGCATTCACCATCTCTTTGCACATACATTCATGTGTTTGTCCTTTCGACAATTCCTTTTATAAAATGTTCTTGGTACCAAATATGAGAGTAGGTTAGAATTTTTCAGTTCGCTTATTGAACTTCATGAGAGTCACTGATTGACCTGTGGTGGACAAAAAAAAGTTTCCACTAAAGAGTCAGGAGTCTTTTGGGGGTTTAATGTGATTGATTCATTGATTATAAGCTGGATGCATCACCACCAGCTGTATGTGGAGAGAGAGAAAGGGAGGCACAGCATTGCTGCTGTATTGATCAGACACGTGGTACTTCCGTATTTCGCTCTGTTAGGAGATGGAAGAAGCAGATTCTATAAATGATGTTGTTTTTTTTTTTTTTAATGTTGAAAATCTGATTAGTTTTATGCTAAAATGTTGTATACGTACACAAGACCAAGCAGCTAACCCCATAGGAATTACAGGGTTATTGAAACATAATCCAGAGGCTATGATCAAAAGTGAAAGGATTTATTTTTCTACTTTAGTTATTGTTGTTATAAGAATTACTTGCTGTGCTGTATAAAGTTAAACGACAAGTGAATGTCTCTGTGCCTACTAGAATAAACCCATCTGTAGGGGCTAGCTCAGTAGCACTAGGAATGTTTAATTACAATTTAGAAAACAACAAGACTTTTTAAAAATCAAAAAATAAATTATGTCTGCAGAGGTAAAATCTGGTAGCTTGGGGAAAAGAAGGCTGGAAGTTATAGTGGAGCATGTAAATACTTCATAACTGCTTCATTTTAAGCATATAAATTGCCTTTTTTTCCTAAGGTTACTGGTGTTCATATATTTCTGTTGATCACTGGAAGGGGAAGAGGGAAGGAGATACATTTTACTGTAGTGTCTTCAATCTTTTTTAAATGTGCAGAAAGTATCCCTATTAAGGAAAACACATAAGTTTCTTCTTTCTCCTAAATCTGGACATGAAATATAATTTGTGAAGTTCAGAACATTTGTACTGAAGCTGAGGCACAAAAAAATCTATCTGTAATTTTGCTGCAGAAAAACCTTTACCTGAAAGTGCCTCTGCAGTAAAGATTCAAAGGTTATTGTTCATGTTTTGCAGAAGCAGTTTTTAGCATATTTCCTTTACCTTCAGTTTGCTGGAGATTTTTTATTCTTGATGGAGGCATATGGAAAAGGGTGACTAGGTTTGTTTTCAAAGGAAGTAAGAGAGAATTTCCTGAGGAAGTTAAACAGATGGGTTTCTCCTGGGAAAACATATATACAATTAATGTCATACTGTTCATAGATATCTCATAAACATAGGGTAAAAATTGAGATGGTAGTTCTGCTGGAAACAAAAATCACAGGGACACGTAAGGCTGTAAGTTATTGTTGTGTCCCCAACACATAGTAATTTTCCTGCTTTTCAGTAGTGCATGCCGTGATCAACATTTTGCCAAATTCTGTTCTGTTGACACCTTGCAGCATTTCTTTGCTTTTGCTGTTCCCCAGTCAGAGAACTGCTGTCCTGAGGACAGGACTTTGAAATTGCAAAGCCGCTGTTCTCTGATGGGGTGCAGAAGAGGATAAACACACCGGGAGATAGCATCTTCCCAGGGAGTTCAAGGGCGTACTCTATTCCCGACAGCCAGGGTACATCAGGGAGAACTGAGGAAAAGCAGAGCAGAGCAACAGCAAACCCCCACCAAAAGTGCAGGGGATGGTCTCCCCTCTTTTCCTTAGCTCCTTGTGCCCTGAGGCATAGCGGGCAGCGCAGTGCCACTTCAGTGCTGTCACCTCTGCAGGGAGGTTAGTACTACATCTGGCGCTCCAATCCCAAAATTAAAATTAGCACTTATGTTTCCTCTGCCCTTTCTGATCTCCCAAGCTATTGGATCTGGACAGCTCTACTTGGCATCAAACCTTGATTTTTAAGCACACTGCAACAAAATGTGTCACCAAGTGGCGGTAGCATTCATAACAAACTTTGGGGGTCATAAGTAAAAAAGTGAGAACAGAGCTGGATGGTTAACAGAATCCCTAAAGCTTTTCTCACAGTTCTTCAGTTTGTCCTAACTTTTCACTTCCATATCATTGCCCGAGTCACTAGAGATGGTGAGATCCTGTATGTCATCAAATACTTCTTGCTATTGTAGGAGAATGCCCCCAGGTATGGACAGAGCAGTGCAATTACATTTCCCTCCAAGCTGTCAGTTTTACGGTTAGACATTCAGTACCACACAGAATTTGAGTTACAGATCCCAAATTTAGCTTTCATCACCTTTGCTTTTCTGGAAATGCTTGTCTGTCATTCGGTAACCTTGATATTAAATGACTTAGCTTTTCAAAATGCATTTATTTCTAGCAGTAACTGTCATGGTACTTTGGTTTTAACTATTAAGGCCTGACTTGTAACAAGGTGAATTACTATTTAAGTACAGTCTCAATACTGTTTGCTACAGGAATGTTCTCTCAATGTAAAAGCAACATTCAAGCAAAGAAAATGCCCCTTTCAAAATAGTAAAACCTGTCTGACATTATTTTTGGTTCTATTAAGAAAACTGTGAGATCTACTGGGCACTCCTCCCTAAGGAGGTAGGATTTGTTATCCAGGCAATGTAATGAACATGTCTCAAAAGTCACATCCGTTATGGGTACATTACCAATCCGTACAGCTGGTTCCAGTGGGCCAACTTCCTTCAGACCTCTGGGAACATATGAGTCCCACCATGCACCACACATAGATTAGTGTAATTCCACTGAGGGAGATAGAACTATTTCTAGTTTAGTCCATTAATTTGTAAATAAAAAGACCTGTATACTCTAATGTGGGATACTATATGGTCTGTTGAAACTAGCAGAGAAATGGGAAATCCCATAGCTAATCAGTGTAGGGGTTTATCAATCAATCCAGTACCCATGACTGTTATCAGTTAACTTCAGAGAACATCAAAGGAAAATATGTATAGGAAATTTGGGATTTTCTTACTTACTGTAAAGGGATTTTTGTTTGGTTGGGGGTTTTTTTTGCATGTTAAAGTATTACCCATTAGTGAGTGACTGGCTTGCTGAAACCTGGGAGCTTTTGCTTCTGAATTCTTGACCCACTCTTCCGTAGCCCATAACTTACCTGCAATCTGAGAACAGTGCGTTCATACAAACATCTGCTCCTTTTCAATCCTACCCAATCCCAGTAATACCTTCTTATAACAAATTCCACAAGCAACGTGCATGATATGTGTAAAAACAGCGTTGTCAGTGTTATGTTGTTGCCATTCAATTTAATATTGCCCTCTTCAATACTATGCAAGACAAAGAGGCATGTTTAGTTTTCTTTCTTTTCCTTTGGCAATAGCATCTTTCCATGCCTATGGTCACTTTGTCACATCTGTATTTTCTGTTAGAGATATACTGTAGTATAACGCACTGACACTGAGTATCTAGAAATGAAAACAAGATTGTGTATTAGAATATGTCACTAATATATACACCAGCATTAGAGTTTTCCCAGTTTTCCAGAATGTTTCTTTCTATGTCATCTTTACATTTTCTTTGCTTAAAAACATAAAACCAAGAAGCCTATCACCACCCACCCACCCACCAGGGAACGCCTGCCAGTGAGCCATCCAGTAGTGATGCATTTTCAGGAATTAATACTGTTATGGCTGGATTCTTATTTGCGTTTATATAATCAAAGTAATTTCTGCCAGCGTACATTACTTTTGCATTTGTAACAATGAATTCCCAATACCACTGTATGCCATCTCTGGAAAGTTTCTGGGTTTGTAACTGCTAAACACCCTGCAGTTTGTCACTGACGGGAGCTCTTAGCGTGACTGCAGAAGCAGCAAACCACAAGACAGCCTTCTGCAGGCTGGGCAAGTTATTAAAAAAAACAGCTGCAAACTATAACCTCAATAAAGGTGCTATCATTACGTTTTCGTGCTGCAGGATGAAGTTAATTTTAAAAAGACATTCCTGCGCAAAATGTTGTCATAAAGGGACAGTGGCTTTTATTACCAGCCTGGTTCATTGGGGAATTACAACCTCAGCGATTTTAATTTGCACCAGACAGAAAGTTGCTATGCTAGTCATTAGCCCAGATGTTAATTTCCATCTAAATATTCCTCTAATTATGTAAAGAAATTTGTCATTTCGGGGACTCTGAGTTATTGGAGTCAACAAAATGTGTGATTTTTAAACCTGTATTTTGCAGGTTTATCTATATGTTTTGAGACTGTGGTGACAAATTTTAATCTGTTTGAGCTCAGGTGCTTTTTGTTTTGTGCAGAAGAAACTAGAGGTTGTTAAAATCCCAGCTGTTTCACTGATGTCCGGGCACAGCTCTGAAGATACCTGCAAGCAGTCACTCAGCAGGGACCCTTCACTGACATCAGTAGGTTTCTGACCCAAGCATAGGTTACAGGATGGAGTCCGTTACCACCGTAAGGCTGAATTTACCAGCATACCGACGGAAGATTAGCCAGGGCTGCTGCTGCCAATGTTTGACTTCACAGAATAAGAGCCTCCCCTGCAGGAACCAGAGGAACTCGGGATGTTGGAGCAGGCAGAGCTGCCTTAGGCAACCTCAGGCCGCACAGGGACTGCCCCTACGGAGGAGTCCTTCTTAGGCAGTCTGGAGCCATCTGCCTCACTCAGAAAGGATGTTAAGGAAGCAGATTAAAGCACTAGGCTTCAATGTTGTGTAAAACACTAGGTTTCCACTACGTCTGCACACTCATCACGTAAAAGACAGAAATCTCATAGCCCAATTAGGCAGAGCATCCCTACTCATGCATGGGGAGATCCTGTCTTCCTTCCTTTGCCACTGCGGATGTTAAAGGCACTCCAATTTGCTTTTCCTTTATCACACTGCGCCCTCAGACCTCTGATTATTCATCTGGGTTTGTTCATCTTATTTTCAGAGGTCTTCATCGCCTGGCCTCCGTCCCACTCCCCGGCCATGAAGGAGCCCTTGCAGCAGGAGGCAGAAGCCTCTCTCCCAGCAGCAGCTATTGTAACATTTGAGTACACTGTTATGTTTTCTGCATCTTGTGAAGCAAGCCAGATGTTTCACACTTGGGGCACAGATTGATTATGTTTCTTTGTAAGAGACGTATTATAGCTACTGCCTGGAGTCTGACTTAGCTGACCTGATTTCTGTCAGCTCTGCTCAATAAGAATGATCACTGAGAAAATGCAATAAATGGGTTTTATGAAACCAAAATGAGCAGATAAGCTGGTATGGAATCTGATAGCCGTTCTTCTTCCCTCCCTACACAGAGTGTGAGCCCATAGAAGCTATAGCCAAGTTTGACTACGTTGGAAGATCTGCACGAGAACTCTCTTTCAAGAAAGGAGCTTCCCTTCTGCTCTATCACCGAGCATCTGAAGACTGGTGGGAAGGAAGGCACAACGGAATTGATGGCCTTGTCCCTCACCAGTACATAGTGGTGCAGGATATGTAAGCAGTGTCTGGTGTGACTAGGTTCTTGCTGGGCTGTAAAAACATGCTGAAGCAATTACCGAAGTGATTTCCAAACAGGACAGTGGTTTGAAGGCTCAGATAGATTAAACGTTAGCTTTCTATGCAGGATGCCTCTGTCTTCATTGCCCTGAATTGACAGCTCTTAATCAAAAGCTACTACTAGGCTAAGCTACTTTGTTTATGGATATGTTCCCACTACATTAAGAGAGGGATGCTGCTGCACCTATTTTAACTTGCCTATCTCTTTGTAGCAATTGCTGACATTTAACTTCAGGATAGCAAATGCTGGAGAAATGCAGCCCTGGACTCTTCTTTTACAGTATTAAGCATGTGCTTTGCCAAGGAAGACAAAGTTCTTGTTTACAGAAAGGTTACAGTCAAAATGTAAAGAGCTCAGTAAACAGAAGGATTATAAGCAATTTTTGGGGACATGGTGGGGCTGTAGTGCGTTATAACATGCCTGCTTTTCTTAAGGGGATTAAAATCTGGGAGTGCCCAGATGCTCTCTATCACACCCAACACTGACTTCTCATCTCACCATGTGTGTTCTGTTCAGGGATGATACTTTCTCAGATACACTGAGCCAAAAAGCAGACAGTGAGGCCAGCAGCGGACCCATAACTGAGGACAAGTCATCATCAAAGGACATGAACTCTCCCACTGACCGTCACTCTGACGTGTATTTAGGAAGGTGAGCTTGAGCATGAAATGTTTTCAGCAGTACTGCTCACAGCTCAGGTAACACAGCAGTTACCTCTCCATGTGCTTATGGTGGGTCACTACAACTTGTCCTATAACCACTTCTTCATTGGTGCAGGCAAAGAAAGAGATCAGAACCTCCACCTCCTCTAAGACGCCCCGGCAGGAGCAGTGACGGTCACTGTCCAGTACACCCACCTCACCCTCTCTCCAACTCGTCTGTGGAGCTAGGTTCCCCCAACCTGGCAACTCACTGCAGTCCCAGAGCCCTCCTTCAAAATCGCAACCTCAATGCCGACAGCCCTGAAAGAAGGCGTAGACCTGGACATGGCAGTCTCACTAACATCAGTAGGCACGATTCTCTAAAGAAGATTGATAGCCCTCCAATTAGAAGATCTACATCATCTGGTCAGTACACAGGTTTCAATGACCATAAACCACTGGACCCAGAGTCAATAGCTCAGGTTTGTGTCTTTTTTATTTTATGTCACTCTCTGATTTTCTGAGGAGCAAGTCTCAGTGAATAGCATAGCACAGAGCACGTACACTGGTAGGAGTGTGTGTGCAGGAGAATATCCTACTTAGCTTTTTAAACAAAGTGCATGTGAAAGAAGATGCATTAAGGGATCCTGGATGGAAGAAGCACAAGGGGGAATAGACATTGCAGTAGCAATAAAAAGAAATTATTTCCTGTTATACCATAATGAAATTGCCTCTGCCACCCAGAACACTAGGATAGTATATGATCACAACAGCCATGTAAATCTGTGTGCTCTGATGAACGCTGCCCTATTCTAACTTGCATGTAATTAGTGTTCAATTATTTCTCGGTATTATGCTTTGCAGGAAAGTGCTCTGACTGGCTAGTAGCAATCATTGCCATTCAAAGCACAGATTTACATTCCAGGGTCTTGTGCATTTTACATAGTTTTCATATAGTTCATACCGTATGTTGATTTGATGCTTGTAGTTGTGCCTAAGAACATGATGTGCAAGACATTGCACCTGCATAAGTCATGGGCCATCTTATCCCTGTGTGAACACTCACCGGTCTCATTCCTGGCAGTGAAGAGGTGAGAAGGATGGAATAGGGAGCACCCCGATCATCACATTGGTCTGTTGTACAGAGCTGGTAACAGCTCTTGAGTAAATAGATACCTCTGTCTTCAGAACTCACATTTTGTCTAGGTAGTATAACATGATTACTAGGGGCACCCTGAGGGTACAATATGATTGCAAAAGTATTTTACAATAATGCTGGCACTCATGTTTTAAAATTTAATGTACTGGTGATGCTTGCTTTCAAACTCTGCTTCCAACAAGGCATAGAAGGGACTGTCATGCTTGGGTCAGAAAGCTGAACCGTATATTAGAGAGCTAAAAAGTGTAAATATTGTTACTGTTTTATTGTACAGGTTATTTATTTATTTTCCTGGAACCACACACAGTGCTGTTTGGTTTAAGCTTTTTTTTTTTGATACATAGACTAGTGATCATTTGGCAGTGAGAGAACCCAAACTTTGGTTAAACTGCATGAAGGTTACTGTGAGCAAGCAGGGAACACCAGACACTTAACCTCAGCTGTTTCTCAATACCACTGAAAAATAGTAAACTAGTGTCTTGGTGCATTCTTTTAGCATTTGTGCCAGAAATCCTGATGAAAAAAGTAATTTCCTAGGTAAGATCACTGAACAATGTCTTGCGGTTTTTTCTGCTTAAAATTTAACTCAGAAACAGGAGGAGAGAAGAGCTGATAGACAAACAAGCTTTATTTCCTTACAAAACCTGGTTTATAATCCCTGTGAGGGAATACAGATCCTCGACACCTGGGGCACTAGATGAGGGGAGCAGTCAGCTAAGAGGTAGGAAATGGACTAAAATCTTTACAGCTGTCAGTACCCAAGAGATGACAGAAATCTTCACAGTTAAAAATGCTGCTAAGCAAATATCCATTGTCCTGACAGTCACTTAATAAAATGGCTTGCAGGTTTTAGTTTAATTGATTTTTTTAAAAATATTTAGATGAATTTTGACTCTCTCATGTGAACAGGTTAAATATTTGTAATGTCCAGCCAAAGCTGCCATCTTGTCAATTGTAGCATCTTTCAAATAAATCTGGTGGAAATTGGCTTTAGCACTATAATACTCGTTAAAGAGAGGATGATTGGCAAATTACCTCATGCATTTTTCACCCCCTCTTCCTGCTCCTCCCCCGCTTTGCATTCAGTAGCAATTTGAATGACATGCCACTCTCTCTGTGTTCTGACCCAGGACATCGAGGAGACGATGAACACGGCGCTGAACGAGCTCCGTGAGCTGGAGCGGCAGAGCTCAGCGAAGCACGCCCCTGATGTCGTGTTGGACACCTTGGAACAAATGAAAAACACCCCCACCCCTGCCACCTCCACGGAGTCACTCAGCCCTCTCCACAGCGTCGTTTTAAGGAGCTCTGAGCCTCAGATCCGCCGTAGCACTAGTTCTTCCAGTGACACCATGAGTACTTTCAAGCCCATGGTGGCCCCTAGAATGGGAGTGCAGCTGAAACCTCCTGCTCTTAGGCCAAAACCTATTGTTCTTCCAAAAACAAATCCTAGCATAGGGCCTTCCCCTCCTTCCCAGGGTCCAGCCGACAAGTCTTGCACAATGTAGACAGCTCAGCCACCCACAGTGCCCGGCTGGGGTATGCTAGGGAAAGGGATGGATTAACGATAGAAGTCAGGGCTCCATAACATCATTTGTTCATGTTTGTAACTGGAGAGGCTTTGTTTTTCAGTGTTTTTGAATGTATTGTCTGAAACTAGCTACATTAACATGGGCATTTGTATTTTGTATGGTTTCAATTAAAAGAAAAACTGGACAATTGTGCATCATTTTAAAAAACAAACATAGACTTACTTGAAAACTTGATGCTGCACCATTTGTAATAAAAACAACACAGATCACAAACAGCTTGCCACGTTGTACCATACTTCACAGTCTTACCGTAGCTATATAATAACAGATCCTGCACAAAACTAAGGGGTGGGGGGGTCAGGGGAGGTGGGACCTCTCATTTCTGGGTCACTAAACCAAATCTCAAGCAGGTTAGTAAGAACTGAAATCTAGCATGTGAGGATTAAGTGTCTGGAAAGTCGAAGTCATCTCAGGCCACACTTCTTATTTAAGAGACACCAAAAAAATCCACCAAACCCTCACGACTCTCACAATTGGCACTGAGTTTTAGCTTGCTTGTTGGCAGTCTCACAAGAGACAAGCTCTGGATGGATCTGGAGATCACATTGCTCTCACCGATAAAAAGCAGCATTCCAGGTCACAGCTAAAGCACATCTCCAGGATAGTATCTAGAAACTCCTTTTGCTGTCCTCTGTAATAGCGTACCTTTTCCCATGAAGCTAGACCTTCATTCCCTGATATCGCATTTTTCACAAAAGATGAATTCATTTAAAGTTCATGGTTGAGCGAGCCAGGCTCTGGGGACTACGTGAATCTGTTGGTCCATTAGGCAAGCTGATAGGCGATTAAAAGGATCAACTACACAGTAATTCAGCAAAGTATCCCATTGACTTTATTGCTCAGTGTCCAATTAAAGACATGATTTGAGTTGTAATAGTCGGAGTTTCGAGCTGACCTAGCTCCGCTGGCTGCCTTGCACAGCGCAGGCACTCCACGCACGTCCTCGGTTATGCTGACGGCAGCAAGACAGGGACTCTCTGAAGAGGGACTGACTGCCTCCTGCCAGCGATGCAGGGGTCAGTCGCAGGACAGACAGCTGAGCTTCTACCGCCTAGATTCAAGCTGACTAAAGTTTTCCATAACCGTTTCTCCCCCCCTCCCCCTTTTTTTTTAAATGACAGAAATCAGTACCTTTCTTATGTCTGTGTGAGTGATGACTGTCAACTTTGCTTGGCGCTCTGTTGGTAAACTTTGTTAGGCGTGAACTAAATGTACAGCTGTTTTGCACATTGCAACAGTAAGCCATAATATTATTTCTGTGAATATATTTTCCGACATCCAATCCGTAAAATAAGTTTCAGTGAAGAAGATGGGGAAAAAAAAATCTATGGTGGTCCACCTACAGGAGTACAACTGGCTTTAAGTAAGATCTGTCTTTCCACATATTATTTAAGATCTCACCGTTGGAAAGCTTGAAGTTGTACCACTGACTATACATAAGCAATTGAGTTTGGGAGGGGAAGAGTAGTGACAAAATTTGATAGACATGATTACTGAGGTGACAGGAGTAATTTCCTGTTGTTATTTAGGAGCAACTTACTCCTGCTCTGGTTTACACCCTGTAGATAGGTAATGCAAAGTCCCAGGTGTGAAAAGTATCCCATGAACCCTGAGAGCCAAACTGCTCCTGGTATTTGCAAACTCGTCTGAATCCAGCCACAGACTTCACGCGCGTCTAGGTTAGAGGCAAAGTCTTAACGCACCACAGTGGACTGTGCAGTGTTGGTCAGTGAACCTCCAGCCCTCTCGACTCTGCTGCCTTGTCCTAATGCCAGGGCAAGAGCCTAAGCCAGGCCAGCCCCAGCTGCAGACCAGCGCTGGTCTATAGGGTCTGTTCACTTGGTCAGGACCAGAGATGTTTTCAAGTAGTTCCCCAATTTACTAGAATCAGTGGAACAAACTGGAATTTCAGCTTTCATTTACATGCAGTTTTAGTCTAGCGTTTTTAAATTAACCCACCTGGCATAATTGAGATGGATACCTGTATCTTTAAATTGCATAGGGAATTTTGTATGTTTAAATAACTGTACTGGACTCCATAATGCTTATATTAGAAATTGTTTAGCAAAAGAAAATATTAGAAACAGTGCATTTAGTGAATGCATCCACTTAGTGCATTCACACAGTTAAATGTGTAGTTTGATGGTTATTATAGATACTTAAAAGTATAGTAAGTGGATATGTAACAGGAAAGACTGCTACAACTACAGACGTACTAAAGGGTAACTCCTGCACACCTAATCCAATCAGTATTGTCCTTTACTGTCAAGTTTGATGAATTGCAGTACTGGTAGCTTCCTGCTTGTTGACTGTTACCTAATTGTGTCAATGTACATCTGTAGTATGTACATGTGAAAGTGCCTTTAAATTTTAGAGGAGCTTTAGCCTTGCTCTTGTACTGTTGCATTTCCATTGCATCCTTCCCTGTTCGTGTATGGCTGCATTCCCATTGCATTCCTTCCACTCTCGAAGAACAAATAAAAACATGGAAATTTCATGGTTCTGGAAGAGAAATGTACTGTTAATCTGTTGTGACAATGCACTTTTATGTATAGTACTGTACATTTTTGGCATGTACCATTACAAGCTTCAGTATACATTCAGGTTTGTTCCTCATAGTGTATCTTTATAATAAAGAAAATAGTTCTGTCCGTGCGTGTAGTTTTGCTGGGTAAACCGCCGTACCTTCTCATGTGGATTGCCAGTCTACCTTTACCTTCCACATAAAGGGAAAAGAATCAGCATCCCCCAGCCACCCACACCCCGCCCTGCATCAGGTCCCATCACCATCTTGGCCTGAGGAAGTGCTTGTTCCCAGACAGGCTCCTACCTAACTTATAGAGCACCATCCCTATAAGCTCACCCAAGTCCCTTCGTACCTGAAGACCCCCCACAAGGAGCCACCAGCCTCACGTGGTCCTGCCTGAGCACCCATCGAAGTGGCCAACCCCGCTCCCGCTGGCTGCGGGAGCCCCCTGCCACCCACTGGGCCGGCACCTCGCCACCACCCTCCCACTCCTTGCTGGAAAAACAGGGTGAAAAAAAACCACTCCAGCTTCCACATTTTAAAAACCCAGTCCCAGAGTGAAAAGAATAAAAAAGTCTACCTGGGAGCATTTCTTACAGCAGAAAAAGGGATGCCATCGCACTGGGGGGCGGGGGGGGAAGTGCCACAGGTAAAGGTTCTCTTCAGTGACCTTATGTCCGAGTAATGGTGGCAATACACACGCCTCCGCAGCTGGCTCCAGGAACCAGGGGGGCTGTGAGCGTCAGGCTGATGGCTGGACGAGAGACGTTCAGCCGCAGAGCAGACGCTGTTAAGGACGATTTCTGGGCTCGGACTGCATCTGCCCAAACAGGCCTGCCACGCTGCCCAACTTACACAGGTTTAGGAGGAGAAGAGCTACTTGGAAACACATTTCCAATCCTTGCTTAAAAAATAATAAGGGGCAGGAGCCGCAGCTGAAGGGGCCGGTTTTAAAGTCGTCTCTTGTTGTGGTCAGGGACCTCCACCTGCCCGGAGGAGAAGAAGGGGATGGATGTCAGGAGGTGCAGGGCAGTATGGGGGACGGACACGCTGGCTACCCCAGCTCAGCAGGGCTTTCATTCTTCATGCTGGGAAAGCTGCTGTAATGCAACTGTTCGTTAGTGGGCTCATCGATCAGCCCGCAGTGGCAGCCTTTGTATCGCAGTGTCCAGTGACCTACTTTGGGTATTTCTTCTTGTCCCCTACTGCACAAAAAGCCTACTAACTAAGAAATTCAGGAGGGGACAGCAAAGGTCGTTCCTCATTCAAGGTCCTGCAACAGCCCAGAGGATGTGTAACCCAATTTCCACAGGCAGCCTGCGTGCTGGTGGGGAGAGAGGTTTCTGTGGCAGCTTTCAATCTATTTTAAAATACCTAAGAAAACACAAGAAGAGGAGTCTCCTCCTGTTGTGTAACGTGAAGTTTCGGTGTTGCGCTGCGCTGACTTCTCAGCTTGCTTCCAGGTTTTGTAGTGGAAAGAAGCCCAGCTCTCACGGAGACAGCCAGAGGTTTTGGCAGGTGACTAGGGAACTGCTGCCTTTACTTGGCACTCAGAAAAGCAAAAGGGGTGATGAGTTGTTTTGCTGAGAGAAGCGTATTAACGGAACAGACAGTGAGCAGCAGTGGCAGCGGGGTGCTTAGCTCTTGGGTCACCACTGAAAATCGCTGTTTCGAGCCACGTGCAGCTCCAGGACAGGGCACTGCCCCAGCCTGCACAAACACCTCCTCAGCCAGCATAAGGAAACCATGGAGGCTCAACTCAGGTTTTAAGTTCTCCTTGGTAGAGATGCACAGTTTGTTATTTACTGTGCAGCTCACGGAAACTTATCCTGCCTGGAAGATCCACAGTCACTCTGTTCAATCCCTGCTAACCCGTGGGATGAGCCCTGGCCTAAGACTGGATGCTACTGATACGTGGGGAACAACTGAAGCCGGCCTAAGTATTAACTAATGATGGTACAGGATGAAAGTACCATTCTTGTAGGTAGGAATATTGCTTTTTCCATGAACTTGGTTCTTGGCGGGGGGGGGAGGCCTGAAACACAAACCCTACGACATAAGAAAGGCCAAATAGATCAACAATTTAGCACCTTAAAATCCAGTCAGCTAACACAGCTCAATTACTGCTAAAAAAACCCAACCCAGTTTAGTTTAGACATGCCACTGTAATTGCAGCTACTCCCTTGCTCTCTGTTTTCTGCAAGGGTGTTTGCAGATCATGCAGCCCACAGCATCAGTCTCTGCCAGCACTGCAGCTCCAGCAGACCTGGCGTGAGCAAGTTTTCCTGCCAGGGAGGACCACGACACCAAGATCCTTACGACCTGGGGGAGTCTCTCACTCTCTCCACCGCAGTGCCACAGCCCGCCCGGACTGCAGCAGCCTCAGCCTCAGCCTGGCTCATGCCGCCCCGTCTGAGCACACAGCCCCGCTGGATACCCCAGCTCCCTCCGACCGCCCCTCTCTCCCCATGGCCCCAGCGGGACTGTGACCCTCACACAGCATTTCAGTGACTCTCACCCAGCCGTCCTACTTGATCAACAAGGCCAAAACTGGTGGAGAGAGGGAAAAAGCGAAAGGCAGGTCACAGACCGGGCCATCTGATGCACATCCCAGCCACCCTGGGGAACAAAACTTGTGAGGTGGTGCTGACAGACTTAAGGGAGAAAAGAGCAATTTATTTCCTTACCTTCTCACGCATGTGACAAATACGGCGAGAGCCGGCAGGCCCACGGGCTGTAAGGCGACACGCAGAATTTGATGCTGACTGAGGGATTAAATAGCATTAAATAATATAAACCAGGTCTGGCTGAATTGGGCAAGTCAGCAAGTTTTCTCCCACCTTTCTCATTACATACTTGCAAATAAAAAAATGCAGAAATACAGTTTTTATGCCTAACTCTGCGGTCAGCTGAGCCTGTGCCCCACGGCAGCATGAGGACGGTGCACCCCCCGTTGTGCCGCTGCCATCTCCCAGCAGGGTCAGGCCACGCTGGTCACCGCAGACACCCAAGGGCAGCTTTTTGGTCCTGGATTGGAAGTTGTGGGGTTTTTTGTTGGTTTTTTTTTTTGATTAACAAACTGCATTGATTTTTTTTTTTTCCAAGTAGCATAGTAATGGAATAAGAGTGTGAAGTACAAGGCGAAACAAATTCAGCTGTAAAATATGAAGATAGACAAGTTGTGTTGTACGAAGGAGGTCAGACGCTTGCGGGATTGAAATCAATAACAGCTGCACTCAGTACAGCAGCATGAGACAAACCAAAACCAAACCCTGCCTGTTCTTATTTCCGTGGAGCACATCAATTCCTCCCTTAATAGCATGTGCATAGTGCACATGCCATGTGCATTTTCAGTAGTGTACACTGACATCTGTAAACACTGACCAAACAACATAAAACAGTGATTTACATTTATTTGAATGAATTGGAATGAAGGGACGAATCACTGAGCCCAGCGCTGCTCTGGAGGGGAATAAGACAGTCATTGAAATGGTCAGGTTTTTGGCAGTGACTTTTTGATTGCAATGAAATAGCATTAACGTGGAGGTTGTTACCGGAGCCGTGAATAGTGAATTGAAGTGTGCTAAAGGTGGAAAACACCTACAATCCTTCACAACTTTGACCAAGAACTGCTGAGTACTGTAAAATGACACAATACAACATATATTTTAATTGGGTTTTTTCCTGCCTACAATGTTTTCAGAGGTAGCCATTACAGTAGTACACCAACACCCCTGGTAACCAGCACCAAGGTGAATACAACAGGGTTATCCACCAATACTCACAGCTTTAAGCTGAATTTCACTTGGAAGGTTTTCTCAGCTCTTCAGATGTTTTTTTCCTGAACGCTGCTCCAAGAATGTGCCAAAACTTAATTTCAGACCTAGTGTAAAGACCGGTTTTTAATTTATCATATATATCACAGGGCTTATTTTATGGCTAAGTCAAAGTTATTCTAAACAAAATCGGTTCACGTACAAGGTTACAATCAGGGATTGAAACGTGGTTAAACCTGGGGCTGCCAAATCACACGGTTAATACTGAGCTCTCCTCCATTCCCCTTCCAAAATTACAAATTTAAAAAAAAAAACCCACACATATAATTTCTCAAAAGCATAGAGCCGGGTACATTGCTACATGTTTTATTTCTGGTTAAGAAAATACAGTAATCAGTAATGCAGCCTGTTGGGGGGAAAAGCCCTCCCTCCCCGCACGACCCCGACGGCAGGTGAGGGGGGAGCACAGTGGCAGGCAGCAGCGTGGGGGACACGGCGTGGAGGACATGGCGTGCCCCCGTCGGAGGGACCCCCATTTTCGCACACCCACAGGACCACCCCTCTCCTGCACCCCCACGTTGGCAGCGCTGCGGGTCCTGCCCAGATTCCTCCAGGAGACCCAGAGCAATGTTTGCCTTGATGCTGTCATTACACCTCAGTCCTTCAAAATGCTCCCAGTATTAAAAATGAACTTACTTTGTCAAATACTAGAAGTTTAGGAATAATGTCATTTCTTATGTACTATAGGCCTAAATGCCGTTTGTATCTGTGTACATCCATGAGGTACGCACATGAAAATGTGTATGTTCAGTGAAGCAGCAGCTGATTTTCAAGCTTTTCTATAGAAACCTAAGTTTCTTCTGTACCTGCATTGTAATATTGGGTCTCTGCTTGGACCTCGATAGAAATAACTTGATTTTCTGTTTACAAGTCATCAGGTTTGGCGTTTCACTGTTTTTACTTTTTCCTATTTTAGAGGTGTACCAGCAGGCTCAAGTATTTAAATGCAATTTTTGTGTGCACTACAGTTCCATCTCCAATATCAGGTACATATGTTATTACTCTAAAGTAAACTCAATTTTTCCAGAGATCTATTAGCAATGCTAGTCATAGAATAATTCAGTTACGCTTAATGTAGTTTTCATTCTTAGTTAAATAAAATTGATGAGAAGGTAGTTCCTGCAGATAGTTCCACTTTTTCCCAATATTTCCTTTTTTTGGTGAAAAAAATAAGAGAGCGCTCTCTCAGGCCTTACAAGTTTCCCAGCAGCTGCCAGCCACCCCAGACGTCAGCTGGGCAAGGAGCCCTGTTTGAGGGCGCCTGTGCTGGGTGGCAGCACTACCCTGGTCCCTGCACTGCGACCTCCGGCACTCGCCCCACCAACAGCTCTGGTCATAACAACATCAGCAGGACATTTCCCCCCTCTGTTAACCTGAATGACAATATGTATGAGAGTGATCAGATCTATACATCTCCCCTAATATAGTCTGAATCCCGTGTGGTGTGGTCCAAGTAAAGCAGCATCCAAATGCCATAGGAGTCAATCCACACCTTGCTCACTTGGAGGAGGACTGGAGGCAAATGTGCAACCTGTGCCGTCCCTACAAAGCTACTGAGTGTCAGAAATCATCCCTGAGGCTCTTTGCCCTCTTTGCTAAAGCTCACACGAGCATCTCCAGCATCTGCGGTGGCTCGGGTTTCCCCCCTGCGTCCAGGGCACCTGCTTCTTCAAAGCACTGGGAGCATCATGTCTCAGCTGGTTAAAGGAAGGATCCCAGTATCAAATAAAAACACATCAGGCAGGAAGAACACATTTGTATGTGGCAGAAATCCTCCCAGAATGAGGTGCTGCAATTCTGCAAAAGGAAATATAAATCACTTTGCCATTACACTTACGTGCAGGAATATTTTTCAGTGTTGCTGGCAGTATCCTGAGTAACGGTCAGGGATAATCTGGTTTGTTCATAACTTCTGTCAAGATAGCACTGAAGTGAGATCGGTGCTCTTCTCTCCCCAAGCATTTGTAATTCAGTCCTGATCTCTCAGAAATGTTATTCGTTACATCTGCCAGCTGCGCAGCCACAAGCCCCAGTGAGGAGATGCTGGGCAGCCCCTTCCCAGCAGCTGCGTTCGCAGGGGCAGGCATCCCCCTCCGCCGGAGGCAGAGGTTAGCCGGGGGAAGCACCTGAGTACAGGATGCTCTTAAACCAGTCAGAAGAGCATTCTGCGTTAGAGTGGCAAAAATATGGGACAGTCGAGGAGGGAAGCTGATGCGTTACCCGTTAGCTGGCCAGGACTCTTCTCCTCCTCATCGCTCCTGCAGCATTCAATAAAACGGGTACCTGTCTGCGGCTGCCTGCCCTACTATTATTTTTAGCAGCTCTGCTTCTCCCCAGACAAAATATTAGAGATAGAGGGAGAGATCAATATAAGCTGTACCTCACAGGGTAACGTCCACGTACCTGCACAAACAAAAACACAGCACTTCAACGAGTACAAATAGCAGTTAAAAAATAAAAAGAACCAAAATGTATCTGCATGCAAGGTGCACTGAAACCAAGACACATTTCTTTCAGCTGGTAAAGCCAAAGACTGTGAAAGCCATCCCTTTCTATACACTGGTTTATTCCACCGAGGTTTAGGGTTTTACCTCTAATCTCCACGCCTCCTCTCAGGGAAAAACAAAGGACAGAGAGGGGTTGGGGAAGGGTGGGGGTGAAGCTGCTTTTGAACGTGGTAGCCCAAAACAGTAATCTTGCAGCCAAAATTGTTCACTTTCCATGAGACACAGGCTTTTGGGACATCAATATGGGGGGTCCCGGCTGGGTGCCTGTCACTGCCCTCCCTCCTGCCCGCTCCCACCCTGCCCTCACCCTCCTCCGTGTCCCACACCGCCCATCACCAGGGGAGGTAAAATGAAAGGCAGAGCTCCCAGACGCCGTGATGCTGGGCAATGCCCCGTTCAGCTTTCCGCAGCAGCAAACGTTTCCACCAGGCAACTCTCGCGCAAGCCCCAGGCTCCCACTCGCTCCCACTCCTGCTGTCTGATGCCACAGGAGCCCCAACAACATAAATAAAGTTTCCTGACCACGCTTCTGGTTTACTGCTGATCACTCAGCATTTCCTTACAGGGAGGTTATTCTGTTTTCTACGAAATGGGAAACAAAACCTCTGATGAAAGCACTCGGGGTTTTCTGTGGCTATATACTCATTCAGAAAGAGGGGGTTTTTTTGGGGTTTTTTTTGTTTTTGTTTTTTTGTTTTTTTTTTTTAAATCAACAAAGAGGTGAAAACTGGGTCCGAGTTACTCCTGTGCACCCAACATGCCAGGAGGTGTTTTGCAGCAGGGTGTCCTCCCTGCCAGGACGAGGGGAAGGACGCAACACAGGCTGGGGGAAGTTGTGGGATACTTCAAGTCCTGTTTCCTCTGTTCCTGTTTCAACACTTAAAGGATCAGGGAAGAAAAAAAAAAACCAACCACTCTAATACAGGCGAAAGCAGGTGCTTCAACTTCTATCAAGCTTCCTCTCCACCACAAGTTTTTTTTGCATCCGTTACGTTGCTCTTGAAAGCACAAGCGACAGCTTACGCTGCAGCGGGCCACCAAGGCCACACAAGAAGTCTTGACCAAGCAGGAGGTGAGACGCCGGGCACGGGCAGGCAATGAAAGGGCACCGCCAGATTATTTCCCCACGCACAGATCTGGTACAAACCTGCCTCCGGGATGATTATTTGTAAAACTGCCCTGTTTAACCCAAAGCAGAGAGTCCTTTGGAAACTTCAGTTCCCTTCATGTATCGTTACATGCACTGCTCGGAGTATGAAATACAAAGTCATTTATTTTAAGGTCTAGTTTGTACCTCAAGGTATCCAAATATTAAAAATTCATGGTTCGATTCGTAACAGTTGCTCCCAATTTGTGTGGGTTTTCTGTAGGGCTTACCTTTTAAGGAGAGCTGAACCCGTATTTCATGGCGGGAGCACTGGCGTTCGGCCCGCGCTGCGTTGCGCGCCTCGCAAGCAAGAGCCCACCCCAGCGAGTTAAGCTATATGAAAACATAGGGCTTAGTCTCTTGGCTTGTCCTCCAAAATACACCGTTTGGATTTTTATAAAGGAAAAACCCTCCAAAAGGCCTAAACCAAACTGTCCAACAGTCCCTGACTGGCTTCTGTTTAAATTTGACTAATTATTTCACAAGCGACACCAGACTTAAATAGCAACCCAATGGGTCCCACAGTCCTTTAGGAGACTCAAGACTTACAACTGCATCTCTCATTCTGTATACTAGACTTTAACTCTACACTGCATCTTCACGAAAGTATCGTGTACCTAAGTTATAAATTACAGAAGGCTGGACTGTAAAGATACCATACAGCAAATAAGTTTAAGCAATCAAAAGGTCAACCACAAACTGAGAAAGCGTTATTTGTTGCACAGCCAAACACCTTGTTAATACAAGACATAAAACAAAACGTGAAGCAGCGCAGAGAGAGAAAACAAAGCTGGCTTGTAACAGGATTTTCCCTTCCACAGCAAATTCTACAAGCTTAAACATATTTTCCATAATAAAAATGGACAAAAGAATCTCTGCAACTTGTCCCTAAATGATTTTTTTTTAATTGAAATGCTTTGCTGCAATTTTTTCATCCTTATAGGATAAATGCATTTCCTTATAACATCTTACATAAAACAATTCTGCTTTAACATAAACAAAATACTTTTTTCTGCTCTTTCTAGAATAAAATATTGCTACGAAGTATGTCTTCAGGAAATATCCTGGGTTTCACAAAGCAGCATTTCCTGATGGGGCAACGACTTACAGGAAAATTACTGGTCAGTTCTGGCAAACAGCTTTGGGATGTCTCGGCTCCCTCGCGCACAGAAACCACCCGGGGCACACGGGGAAACACCAAGTTCCAAGCCGGGGTGCGGGTGGGCAAATATTGCTATTAAAATAGTAATATTTAAGAATGTGAAGGAAAAGCTGTCAGACTAAGAACTTTTATTTGAGAGAGACAGATGAAAAATTGAGCGACCGCATGTTTTATTTAGGGAGTTCAGCTCAGTGACCCGAGGACACTGAAACACGACTGCTCTCCCTTCCTCCGGCAGCGCACGCTGCCCTCTGCTCAGCGGGACCCCAAGAAGTTCACCCAGTGAAATATAAGTCCTATAACACTCTTATTAGTGGCAAGTCTTACCCCAAATGCAAGAGTCTCAGCTCTTACCTACCTAAAGCTCCTTCCTACCCCTTCCCTTTCGGTCTCAAACACCACTGGAAGCGATGGAAATTCACAGTCTTTTAAACTCCAGCTGTTAATCATTGATGGTTTGTAAATGTCCTGCAGCCACCAGCTTTTCACAAACATTACTTTTTTAGACATATTACTTTCTTTGGTATGAATCTGTTAACATCAAGTGTCCCTTGGTGAGCTCTTAGAATGTTTTATAGAGAAATAACCCCCATATATTTTTTTTTTAGCAGCCACTTGATTAAACTGCGATCATTTGCACTTGATTGCCACTTGATTAAACTGCATCATTTTCACTTCGCCGATTTATTGTGCAACCAATTACTTTTGGATCCCTGCAAGGATAAGATCGATAGCTCTTGGTTTCTCTTTCAAGTCTCCATTACACACGCACACACAAACTGGTTTCACACCCCTACTCCAAACCTGGAGGACAGGAGGTTCCCTACTCCCAAGGCTTTGGGAGAGTTCCCTGACATCTCTCCTCAGCCACCAGACCCATCAAGCAGGGATAACACTCCCCAAGTGTTTTATGGATATACATTTATTAACATATTTAGGAAGGCTGAAGGTGACAGTGGCAGAAGCTGAAATCCTCTTCGATGCAGCGCACCATCAAAACCAGCTCACCATCAAAACCAGCTCACCAGCAGCCCAGTTACCTTCACGTGGATGAAGAATTCTCCTCCCTCCTGGACTTTCTTTTCATTTTAGCAAGAAGTGTTCTGCAGTATGTTCAAGGCAGAGCATCGAGAGCATGTTATCTGTTGCTTGACTTCTTCGTTCACAGAAGGAAAAGGTTTGGGCCACAACGCCAATTTCTTTCAGTAGTTACTTGTAGCATGCCGCAACATCTCATTAACACTCCTTGCCACGTAAAGAAGCAGTGATGTACATATCAGAGGAGTTTTACTGCTGTTTAAAATTGTCTCCACACATCTACTAACTGTAATAGTTTGTTGAACATCTTAGAAAAAAATGTCTAGGACACTCATTCACCAGAGCTTCCTATTAAAATATTTGCAGTCATTTCATAAACTCTCCTTCTAGCAAGAGAAGAAGTTTCTGAACCAATGCTGTCCCTGTAAACATTTTCCCAAAAGACGAGGGTTTTGGCTGTATCTAGTAGAGTTAGTTTAACATCATGGAAAAGTTTTCTCAGTGCTCATAAAGCACAAATTTTCTCATCAGCAGGCTTGCACGTTCTCTAATCCTGTGAGCGGCCTCAGCTGTAAGAAGTTATAGCATGACTTCAAACAGTATCCTTCATCTCGGTGAGCTTTCAAGTTTTTCAGCAGCTGAACACAGTTAAATCCACCTCTCTCAAGATACAGTGACAGATATTGTGTCTTTCATTTGGGAGGGAGAGGGGAGGGAGTACTCAACAAGTCTGGGCATAAATCTTCTAATCTATACCAGTGTAATGCCAGAGTTAGTCGTGATTTCAAAAGCCAGTTTCCTTTTATCATCAGAAAGACTGTTAAGGTAGGAAAAAAAAAAATCACTGTGCTGTGAGACTTCTTGAGGTCACTTGCCAAAAATCACTCTCAGTAATATACCTGCAGAACAATAATGCGGTTTACAAATCTTCATTCACTGGCGTCACCCGTTCTGGGACGCAGCTGAATTCACATCACAGTTTATGCCTGAATAAATATCCAAACAAAGATCCTATGAAGTCTTTCATACTTCATTTATCTGTAATCGCCCCATGACCACGGACTTGCATTAACCCAAACAAAAGTAGATTGAGCAGATCCTAGCGGAGAGCAGGGACTGTCTGGGGAGGTTTTGAACGGTTTCCAGGGCTGATGCAACACCTGAAGAACAAGATGGGCACTGCACAGGCCTCCCACCTTGCGATTATTTTTTTGTGTTGATGGGACAACCCAAGCAGGCTCTGGATTTAAGTCTAGCACCAAAAGATTCAAGCACGTAAAAGCACAGAATATTTTGTATGAAAAGCAACAAACGGTAGGAAGACGAGATGATACAGTAGAGGTGTCACACCTGCAAGATCTTTAATGAGATGGAGCAACATTTTCCCAATATTTTACACAGCTTCTTGTAAAACTAATGGCTCCGAGAAGCCTGAGTTAAGAAGCCAACCAAGAAAGGCTGCGCCAGGTTTGTCTACAGGTCCATGTAGCTCCATACCCCATCTCTAACAGGAACCCCTGGATATATCCAGGGAAGTTGTGAAAAACAGGACCAGCACACGGTGGTACCTCACTGCTTCCCAGCAACTTGCAGCTGAGAGTTTACCTCACCCAGAGGCTGCATTTTTGTGCTTAAATTAACACATGGGTACCACACAGCCCAGTGAGTTTCTGAAAACTTAGTTTCTTAGGTCAATGAGTTTAACATCATTTATGGGAGTAATTACAAAACTGTGAACAAGCAAAAAATAAAAGAAACAATCTTTTGTAGATGTCTTAGTGATGCTGGACTTTGTTTAGAGCAACTAGAACAAGCACTCCAGCACGTGTAGCCGACGGGAGCTCCTCACATTAGTCACACGCTGAAGCACACAGCAATCAGAGGTTCTTAAAGCAAAAAGGGCTTAAAACATACCACTGCGATTACTTTCCTAAATTGAAAGCTACGCAGCCTCTAGCATAACCCAGATTCCAACCCAGCACTGTACAGGTACAAATCCCAACACGTTTTGGGCCAACATTGTTCCTATGCTCCCCGGCAATACAGTTCCACTGGTACACCCAAGACTTACCTGCTAAAAAGCACAGGACAAAATAAAATATTGAAAACACTTATGAAATATCAGTGCTATTAAGTTGTACACCCCAAATTCAGATTTTCCGTTTCCCAGACTCTCTGGTGCCTGCAAATGACAGTTTTTGAGAACAGCATGTACGCCTTGTTGTGAAACACCACTAATGCTATTTTCAGGCTTCATTTTGAGGTGTACGATTTAGCGCAGAAACTTACATGTAATGAAGGGTTTAGGGATTTTAAAAAGTAGATTATGAGCAGAATGTTTTGTTTTTTAAAAGCAGTCATCATCTTGAGTCAAGCTGAACATGAGATTTTTATCCTTACAAAACCAAATGGCTGAATATACCCTGCACTCTAGGAGTTTACTTTCTTGCACAACTGAAAAAACACAGCTGATTGATAGGTACGATCTCAGTTTCTATAGGGGTGAAATAGGAGTTACACCAGCTCTCCTACGGAAAGAACCATTGAAAGCAATATAATTTACATACAGTGTACTTGTCCTGTTGATGACCTATACGAAACAAACCCTGACAGGGAGGAACTGATGCATAGCTCATGAGTAAGGGAAAAAATTGTGCATTGCTCTTAAAGGCCGAGCAGGAGGAGAAAGCAAAGATAATGTAAATAAACCTGCATCTTTTTAGATGCATTTTCAAGGCAGAACATACATTATTCTGCACTAAAAGGGAGTATTTGAAGCAAGTTTACTTCAGATCAGCTTAAAATTATTTTGTCAAATGGGCACCTAATGTCCTATTGAATTTTATTATGGGTAGATGCAGAGGTGAAGAGCATGCACAAGATTAAGGAAGTGTCTGGAAACAGCCTCACTAGCAGAAGTATGTTTTATTAACACACCTTGTATAATAGTGCACATAATTAGGTTAGGCTTAGTAACTTATGGCTTACCAGAGCTGTTCTTAACTTTCTAAATGTGAAAGAAAAATTTAGCATTGAGATGCAGAAAACCAGGTAACAGTACTGGAAGGACAGGTACATTCACCATCTGCTGCAGGTGCGAGCATTTCTACCAAGGAAAAAGACACGAGGTGAACGGTCAAGTTCAGAGCCCCCCAAAATGGCATCCATCACCCTCCTGCAGGAACTTGATGAAAAATTTTGCTCCATCGCTATGACAACTCGTGCTACATCATTGCCATAGTAACCGGCTGAACATCGTTAGTTTTTTTAACCACACGCACGGTGGCCAACGTGCCAACGAGGAGGAGCCACCACTGCGGCCAGACGCTCAGCTCTGCCCTGCAGCCGGTCCCACCCCAACCCATCCTTGTGGTTTAATCCAACCTCTGTGCACATTTCCCAGCCCCACGCCACTGGCCGAGCCCCTCGCCACCGCGGGCTCTCCAAAACCAAGTCCATCTCATCGCCAGAGCACTAATTTAATGCCTTTTACTGTTGCCTTCCTCCCCCCACCCCCAGCCCCCCCGAGTGATTTATCAGGCTAAGATTAAATGTGAGTAGAAAATTTTCAACTTCCCATTGAGTCATTGAAAATCTGTTCTACTAAACCAGCGCACCACGGGGTGGCTTTACATGCTGCATTTGCATCCCACGCACACAGTCACAATATCAGTTCAAAGGCACCGTCCTGTCCCCTGAAGAGCCACGATTTCAACATCGTCATGGTGAAAGAATGTGTTTACTGCGCACCACCAAAACCCGTGCGATCATCATTTTAATACGCCAGCTCAGGCCAGGCCGCTGCCTCCCTGGCAGAGTTGTCGTCGTGTGCGGTGATGTAAAAAAGCAGCAGGGGAAACACACACTAACACTTTTCAGATCACATCAAAGCCCAAAAGTTCACGGCTAGATAACGTCTTTCATCCAGCTATCTTCCAACATGGAAGAAGGACAAATAAATATAATTATTACTGGGTTTTGACCCAGCCTGGGGGCAGAGGGTGAAGCACGGGTGACGCACGAGCTTGGCGGTCAGCACAGAAGGATATAGCAGGTTTGGAGCAGTTTGTGGCGGGGTCCCCTTCCCACAACCCGGGGGCACCGTCCCCGCCCGGCTCTTGGGCACAGCAAGCCCATGCCCCTGCCAAGCTCTGTGCATCGACCCTGCGTGTATCAATCAATCATGCTGAAAGTGCCATGAAATTAGCTTGTTCTCCTCCTGGAGGACAGGTGGGAGAGGACGAGATCCGTGCTGCCGCCTTGGCCCTTGTGTCCCCTCCACTTTCCCTCCTTTTCTCGCACCCCTCCTCTGCCTCCTGCAGCTTCTCCTTGGGGTTGATGCAGCACCGGTGAAACTCCCCAATTTCAGCACTGAAGGGCAGCGGTGGGGCTGCACATGTGCCCGCCCGCAGCCCTCATGCCCGAGCACACCCAGCAGCGTCTCGTGGGGCTCGAGATAGCCCAAAGCAGCACAGCAGCATCAGCCCCAGCACCGGAGCCACCCAGCCCCTGCACTGCCCCGTCCCTACACCTTGGCCTCCACTGCTCAGGGTTGGTATGGTTTACTTTGGCTGCTATGGTGTGTATATATTTATATAAAAAATATGTAGATTTAAAAAACCCCATACATGTATATAAACACCATATAAAATATATATATAACATATATATAACATACATATACACATAAAAAAACATATAACATTGGGTTATACCATATACCGTATGTATATACCATATACTGTATACCATATATATGTTTATACCATATAGACAGATAGATAGACATAGATATACCACAGTAGCTCTGCCCACACTAGACTATCAAAACCCTCTTACTTTACATTAGGCTTAAACCCTCGCCTGACGCTCCCTAAATGGACTTTAACAGTCATTCGATTGTACTGCACTGCCTTGGTAAAAAATAATTTAGTTCTCCCACTGGAGAGACTTCCACAAGGGAAAAAGAGGAAGGAGGAAGAAAAAAAAGAACGCAGCCATCTTTTCTAAAATGGAACACAATTTTAAGTGAATGGGTAGTTTTCAACAGAAAAATCATAAAAGCTTTTTTACAGTTGTTTTTTTTTTTTTGCAGTTCAGTAAAAAAAGTCCCTCGCAAAGAAGATGAAACAACATCATTTCAGTATTCATATATACATTAAGGTATGAAACTAGATACCTGCTATGGCTGTTTACAGCTGAAACTGAACTACATAAATCACTCAACAGGGAAAAAAGCCAACAAGACTCAAACAAATCTGACTAGAGCAGTAAAATCTATCCTATGTTTATAAATGTGTAGGAGAGTATAAATTATTTTATCCTGGAAAGAGACTGATTCCAAAATGACTTTTTCCTTTTTGTATTAACACCACCCTCTAGTGGCAGTTTTTCTGCTTTACTGAAACAAAAATGTTTAACATATTGATCTTATGCATTAAGAAATGGTACAAAAATTGCAAACAGCAATTTGCTTACTTGTGCTGAGTTTAATGCCCACATTCTGCAGTCTCTGAGTCTCTGCAGCTTTGGAAAAAGCCGTATCTGGCTCGTTTCAAACATAACTTGTAAAGATAAGTGCCTAAGAAAATGCTACCATGAAAAGCATAAAATAATAAAGTCCCTATAATGCACAGTTACAGAATAACCTTCCAGATGGATAAGTTCCTCAGTGCTTGGTGAGCAAATTACACTCTGAGACATGAGCCTTATGCTTTTAATATATTATTATCTTCTTAGTCCCCCGAAGACGTCTCAGTTGACAGCTTTAAAGATAGATATGGCAAGAACTTGTGACAGTTCAGTCTCTGGACTTGCACCTCCTTCTTGGACATACTACAAACTCATCAATAAGGTGGTGGTGGTGGTTTGGGGTTTTTTAACTGTTCCCTTACAATTACAGTCAGAAACATCTAGAATGAACCATTCCTAATCTAGCAGCCATCATTTTAACAAATCATTCCTAACTGGAGATGGGCCTGAGGCACCTAAGGCATATTTAGATATTGAAACCCTCATGGGTTCAGGGATGAGTGGATCTGAGGTATCATTTCAGTCTAGAGGGATAACAAAAAAAAGGAGATAGGGCCACCAATCCCACTAGGCTGGTCCAAGATTTAGGTCCGTCTATTTTTATACCTAATAGAGAGCGAGTAATGCACATCTTCAGAAATTTGCCTCCTGCTTTTCTCACTGCGAGGTGCAGTCAGCAGGTCAGCCAGCTTGAGGCAACCGCTGGGTTGGGAAAACTCAGCATATGAAATTTTGGAGCTTTCCACGCAAAGCCATCCTGCACACAGACTACAACTTCAGCATGGAAATGGCTGTTCAACTACATCTAAGTGTATTGAACTTGCAGGCAAAACGGCATAGGTAAATTGCTTAGGATGTTGGGGTGGGGACTTGACTCATTGCACTAATTCCCTGCTTCTGTAACAATAAATGAGGAACAGGCTTTTCCCAAAAACCTATTAGCCAATGACAGTTAAAAGTAATTTGCTCTTGCTCTCTCTGGACAGGGATGCATGAAGAGAAGGGGAAGATAACTTTTGCTTGGCTTACACATCTTGCCTTCAGCAGACCTCCAGGCACTTTACTCAGAGGTAAGCTCTGCAAAAAGGCTTTCACACCTAGAATGGAACTTAATCGGCCAACTTTTTAAAATAGTTTGGACAGATTTGCAGCATCAGATTAAAAGCAGAAGGCTAAACCTGTTAGTGCTCCCAACACCTCACCCCATCCCTCTGACAAGTGCTGGCACCTCTCAGGGTGGGGACATGGGCTGGCCGTACTGCTGGGGGCAAAAGCAGCCTCAGCTCTCCCACTACAAGTCCAATGTAGAGCCCTCAGATGAAAAGCATGGTCTCATAACCCAAGTTATCACTCTAAGTCCTGTATGTTCCCAGAGTTTTACCTCCAGATCATATGGAGTTTCACGCAGACCCAGGCAGCCCTTGGAGAAGCATCACTCCCAGTCGCTGAAGAACCAGACCCAGCAAGCGCACTGGGAAGACACGTAACCCCAGGCTGCAGCAGCCACCCCTGATCCTGCTGAAAGCAGGATGGTCCTTTCACTGCTGTCCCCTGTTCACACAGTACCCCAGTGACGACTGCACCCCCCCAGAAAACAGACGAGTTTCTCCTCTTCAGGCAGTTTAATCTCTCATCCCCCATTTGCCAAGAGAATGACCCAGGGCCAGGTAGAGGAAGCCTGCTCCTACCCGAGAGAGCAGGGAAATACCTGCTGAACGTCTGCGTAAACATGCAGAGGAGGAAGATGTTGACTTGGATTCCCCTGGTCAAAGGCAACATTGAACCCGGGTATGACATTTTACTAAGTAAATGCTTAAGAGACCATCAGGCTATTCCATACTGTGGGAGACTGTTTCCTCTGCTTGTATTCCCAGACAGGACTAACTCCAAGACAAAATCAAAGGCTGGGAATTCAGTTTAACACAGACACCCCCAGCCTCCCTTAGCATCTCTCACTGGCCCTCATTTTGCCTCTGACCACCATAAATAAGGACCACATCATCCTCCCCACAGGAAATTTAAAGGTCTTGGTTCAAGGTTGTGCATCCCAGTACGGGATCATGGCAATGCTGGCTCTTTATGGCTCTAACCTGAGGAATTCGACTTGCATACACTAAAAAACCTCTCAGTACTTTTGTAGCGAATGATGCGTACACAACAGAGCCAAAAACTTAGTGCCACTAAATATTTTATCTGATCAGCAGTCAGCTGCACAAATAAAGCATGAATTGCACTGCTCTGAAGCTTCAGATGTTAGCTCGTAACATCATAGCAGCATATTCCAGCTAATAATGGGATACAGCGAAGCCTGTCTTAATCATCTGCCCAAAAACAGCTGCTTTGCCAAGATTGTTGGTACCTAAAGATTGAACACCACCATCCTGGAAATAGTGTAGTTATTTTAAAGTCGTCACATAAAACCAGCAGCTGCAACTACAGGAGGGGTCTAGCACAGCTTTTGCAGGATATAAAATTTGTATAGATTGCTGTGAAATTAGGCCAGCCACGCAGAGGGGTCAACGAAAACCTTCTGCTCACGGTCCGTCTGCATTGCAGTCCTTTTGCATCTGTTTTCTCCCTGCCTGTCTTTCCCACAGCTGTCATCTGCCCCAGCCCATCTTGTAGTGACTTGCCTCCTCTTCTGCTGTACTTTGCTATTGTTACCACTGCCATGTACAGCTAGGGCATGGTCAGGTCCCAGCTGCAAGGCAGAGAGCTCTGTTAAACTTCTACCACAAACCCAGTAGCTGCAATGCCAGGCTGAAAGTTAGGAGCGCACTGATCTCAAACAGGCAAACTCTCCCAGAAAAGTTCCGCAGCAATTACAAAAATAAGTCAGGCAATGTGTTGAAATCATGCATGCACAAGAGAGGAAAATAGGCAGTTCCTGGAGGAAAATGATCGAGTACTTAAACAACTTCATGGCAAAAGAATCCACTACCTTTATCCTCCAAAGGAGACTTTATCTTTAAATCAGTCCTTCACTAGCAGGAAAAGGAAATCAAAGTCCAATTCCACCTTGCATTTGACTTGCCTGCTCTGCGAAGCATTACGCTGTTGCTGTCCTTTGTCAGCATTCTCATTTCCAGAGTCTCTCCTGCTTTCCCCATAAACGACTCCTGCCTTGACACAATTGCAGCCCGAAGGCCATCCCTGCTGAGCAGCACAACAGTTGTCCCCAGCAGGCAGGACACTGACTTACTACTCTTGAGGCTCAGGCAGAGCCCGAGCAAACAAGCAGTGCTTGGCCTCGGCTGCGTCCACCCTGGCAGGGCTGGCTTACATCTCTGGGAGTCTGAAAATGGGACTTCTGAAGAAAACAGGGCAGAAACACCAAAGTTTCAGCCAAGCTAGTTAGCTCAGTGCCAGCACTTCTGGAAGCAATCACAGAGCTAACCGCAAGCCCAGGGCCAGCCACACTGTGTGACTCTTCTTACTACAAGATGAAGGGTTGTAGATATTGGGACAAAAACGGGACTTGAGGAATGAAGCATAGCACATTGCTGATTTTCTTAGGCAAAGCTGGATTACAAGAAGATCGGGACCCAGCGCAGTAAAAGGCAGCAGGCTGACCTGCGGCAGCAGGCATCATAGACACGTATGCAAGGAAGCCTCAGATAACTGATGTCAAACAAAGAACAACCACCAGAATGATCACAAGTGTCTCAAAAAGCTCGTATATGAAGAGTGGACAAAAGCAATAACTAACTGGGAGAGTGCCATAAAATTATTTCCATGTAGAGCACAGACTTTTTTTTTTTTTTAAGTGAATTAGATAAACACTGAGTGTTAGTATTCAAATACATACCAGGAATTTTCATTACTTTTAGATCATTAAAACCTGAATATTATGTGCATTGTGCACATATTGCAGTCCTTTTCAGCACAATACAAAATATATTAATAGTTTCCACTCCCTGCAGTATGTCTTCATGCAAAGGGGGGAGAAAAGGAAAGATGCTTTATTCAAGAAAAAAACCCAAACACCACACGTAAAAGAAAACAGCTTACAAGACATAAATACAAAATATGTAAGAGATCTGAGAATACGTTTGCTGCCAAATTTACTTCCAGGCAAAGATACTAAATTAAATGTTCTGCCAAAATCCTCATGGACTCAAGTAAGTGATGAGGTATATGAAATTTGCTACAAGCTAAGCTTCCACATTGTTGTTCTATGCAATCTGAGTGGTACCAAGAGTATCAAATCGCAGTACCTGTTTTAAAAACTTTTAAATATGTCTGGAAACATTGCCTTTCATTATGTTATCATAAATATCTTTACATCTTGCATTTAAAGCAGTCATTTATACAAGACTTTTAAAGTACATTAGTACATTCAATCTTGCTTAGCTAAATTGGTGGAAAGGAAAAACTGGCAGACAGGATATCACCCAGCTCGGCAAAAGTGTGTTTGTTCTCCAGTTCTTGTAGTAAAGAGACTGATCAATCTTTCCAGTACTGAAATTAATAATGAATGTATTTTTTCCAGTTACCGAGTTTCTGGTCACCTTTACTTACTCCACATATATGTTCCCGCCCTTAGTTATGCAGGTTTTCATTACTGCCCTAGTCAATTTTAAATCATAGAGAACTCATTTGTCATTTCAAACATAAATTCCTCAAAGCATCAAATAAGAAACTGTGCCATAAGTCTGCATGGAGCTAACAAATCTGCAAATATTCATTCCTCACACATGTACTCACACCGCCACACACTTAGTTTTTGGTCATAGCACACCTCAATTCTGCAAAACTATTTGATATCGATTCCAGTGCAGTTACCTCTCTTCAGCTTCGCCCCTGCAGCGTTCATCCAAGCCACTTCCTACAGCCTGGATTTTCTGCTCCCCACCTTGTATTAATTTAAGGCTGAGATCTTGCAAGGAGAGCCTTGAGGACAGGACTCAAACCCAGAGCCAGCTCCACAAAAGTTTCTCTCTCCAGCACCCAATTCTCTCCCACCGTTTCTCTGCACATCTCTCCCATTCCCTCCCTCCTCGCACCACGGGAGAGTGATGGTTATGGGTCCTTTTGGTTCTTCACCAGCCTAAGTATTCAGAAATTCTTACCTACAGGTTGGATAGCTCCTCTGGCTGCTTCCCCAAGAGCCTCTGGAGAAAACTGCAGCGAACAACCCCACCACTGACAAGGGACAAAGCAAGTCTCACCCCCTCCTGCACAGAAACATCACCTAGCATCCCTTCCCCATTCCCAGAGATACTACTTGCCAAAAACAGTGGCAGGAGCACGCAGCAAACCACCAGGTCTGCTGAACAGAGTTGTCTCCTTTTCCTCTCCCCATAAAAGCGACTGGGAACAGCCTCCAGCCATTTTAGCAAACCGTAGAAGCTGCTGGTCTGCTCCAAAGGGCAGCAGATTTCTCTTTCACCTCTTCCAACGTGCCCCCTGCAACTCAGAAATGAGCAAGGTGTCTGTACCCACATGCTGTCTCTTCCCCCAGCCTCCTCTCCCCCTTCCCACAGAGAGCTAGCACAACGGGGAAATACTGTAGAGGCAGACAGAATTTGTGCAACACTTTATTACATTGCTGAAGACTGGGAATCAGTTCTGGCGACAGCCTCTTTTGTTACTCGGGCTGAGGAAGTCAGTAGTACAATGTTATTACAAGGTCACCATCCCACAGAGGGAAGCACACAAACTCTCTCAATATTGTCATTTGCAACTTTGTCCTGTTAAAAGGACAATCCAAGCTGCAAAGTGTAACGCTGTTACAACCAGGTGCCCTCCAGTTGCTAGTATATTTGCAACTCCTGTTATTTTCCAATGGCAAAGAGCAGTCTGAACTTTTGAGAGCAATGCGGCAGTCAGACTAAGACTTCAGGGGAAAGGCAGTAGCACAGATATTCACAACAGACAAAACATGTAATTATAGCAAAGCATGGAAGGCTCTATTTGGCACAAAGTGGAAAGTCAGAGCTTACATTTCAAGAACAGAACATGCTTATGTGATTGTAAAGATACCAGTACTTGCAGCAAGAGGCAAGACAAGTTACCATAACCTTCTGTGGGAGAAAAAGGGAACCAGTAAAAGCCATGTCTGCAATGGTATCTTTTATATTTCAGTCTTAACAGAAACCAACATTTTGACTTAAACTCCCTTTTAAAACAAACCTGATGATGTTATACCTTCCACAGTGGCAGCTAAGGATCTAACTTTACTACACTCACACACATCATACAGCAGACCTGTATCAGTCCTCCTGAATTCCCATGAAAGTGCTTGCACAACTGCATAGCTAATGGTCAGAAGAATCATACAATGTAAGGCTACAGGTACAGCCAAATTGACACTTTTATTGTATTTGGAAATATCAATTTCCAAAATAAAGCACTTTCAGGGTAACTAGAAAACATACTTTTTCCAAACCTGGAGCCTAGACGTTAGTGGTGAAAGAGACATTTTAGAATGAGGTAAACATACTGCATAGGCTAGACAGTTAAATCCAAATGCCAAGAGGGATTTGGCTTAATTGTGAAATTATTTAAAACTGAACAGAAAGAAAAAACTATATACTTATAAAAACCTGAAAACAAAACCAGGTGGACCCTAACAGCAAATTAGCAAATAACTCATTTACAACAGGCATTTCCTACTGCCTTTTTTTTTTTTTTTTAAAAAAGGTAGCCAGACAAAAGCACAATTTGAAAAGAGCTTTGCTGCTTTTTCCATGGAGCTGATCTTTCTAGAATAACTGCTCAACCTCAGCTTGTCTCCTTCAGTTAATCTGAGCCAAGACTGGTACCGGACACACAATGTCACAACACTCCAGCGAATACTGGCCTTCCAGCCCACACTGCAGCTTTTCTTGCCCCAGCCTGCGTTCTGGAGCAATGACAAAGCTTTATGACACAGGGCGTTCTGACTAGAGACTGGTGCTTAACAGAGAGTGTCAGAGACCTCAATTATTATTTTAAACTATTTGAAAACTAAGTTATAATTAACAAATTTGTGATTCTTGTATTTTTATTTAAAATTTTTTCTTGCAGGTTCGCTTTTTTAATATTCTCTTGTATCAGTGTATAGCTCCCAGAAATAATTCCTGTCAGGCAATGTAGTTTTTTTGAAAAGATAGTATCTTCCATCCTCACCACATTTTCAATAAACTCTGTAGAAGTCAGTCAATGATCAGACTAAGATAAAGTGCATACATTCCTTCCTGATACAGGCAACAAAGTTGTGGACTGAAAAAATAAATCATACTTAAACCACACACACAAAAAATTCCTACTGTGGCCATTTAGCACCCCACAATCAAGTTGTCCCACCGAGTACTGCCCAAAAATACTTTTCTTCAAGTGTCTGTTAGCTTAAAAAAAAGGAACTTATAACATTAAAAATAATGGCTCCTTTTTAATTAGACTCTGAGAACCACAAATTTATGTAATCCTTGAAAGCTACAGCTCCCCCAAGGCTGGCATACTCCCTTGACAATTCGTAAGTAGTTTCCATTTTACCCTTTGGATCCAGGCTTCAAGCTTGCAAAAGCTTTGGAGTTCTTAAGGGAATGTGAAATTTCATTGAGAAAGGAAATAAAATGATAGTCCCTTTCTGACTTCTTGGACTCAAAAATAACTACAATGGTAAAGTGAGGTTCGGGGCGAGTCAGAAAGTACGTGCTTTGGACTTTGTCATCGTAGAAGTGAACAACCTTCTCCAAACTGTTGAGGTCAGAGGTTCTATCAGTCATAATCATGATTACATTGGGCCAGTGCATAACAGGCCTGTCGCTGGGCAGAGACACCACTGCAGGGTACTGATCCACTCCTTTGGGGGCTTCCCTGTAAGAATGGGGATGATGATAACCATGTCCCTGAAAACTCTCTGATCCACGATTGTCAAAAATTAAGGAAACATTGACGGCATCATACTTCCGGATGAAGCTGGAAATTTTCCCAAAATAATCAGGATTTGTTTTAGCAGTCAAAGTTTTCATTTCAGATGCTGTTGTTTGTCGACTAAGGGCCTCATGAAAGTAAAAACTAAACTTGGCAAGGAGAATGTTTTTGAGCTTCATCAGCCAGAGGAAGAGGTGCGGAGGTTGTACAGCCTTCTGAGACTGCCCTCCAAACAGGTGCTTCTTGGTCTCTCGCTGTTTCTCAAAAATTTGGCCCCAAGTCTGTAGTTTTGTGTGAGCAGTGTGCAAGTTGACCAGGGATGGAAGGAACTTCCACTCTGAGATCTGAGCCTGAGCCTTTAAGAGATGTGCAAGCACATCTACTTCCAGCTGGAAACTGCTTTCAAGAGGACTGAGGATTGGATGATGAAATCTAGAAAACATAACATTATTCAAGTCATAAGAACTGCTGTACACAACAGTGAAATAATTAGATAGTATTTGTCAATTCACAGACGGAAGACCAAACATCAAAGCAGAGTAAAGTGTAAAGAAAAAAAATGACCTTGTTAATTTTAAAAAACAGTTCTTTTAGCATAATTAGGGCAAATATTTTAATGAGCATACAGCACTTTATATTTGACAAAAACACCTGTCAGACATTTCTCTATCAAAGCAAGGGAGTTATATTTGATCAGTTCAACAATAATCACTGTCTATCCTGGTCCATGAACTACTATAGCAACATTTCTCTTTAAATTCAGGTGCTTTTGCTCCAATTTAAAATCCCTTCTGGTGGTAAAATATGCCTTGATAGTTCTGGAACAGCAGTAAGACATTAAGTTAAATCAAAGAAATTATGTTATAAATTTGCTGTTTGTATAGGGAAGCTATGAGGAAGCCAAGCCAAGTTTTGGGGTTCTTTCCCCAAACTCACAATAAAATTGTGATGGGAAATTAGTCAATAGAACCATGATTAACTGTATTTACCAATGAACCCGGTCTCAAAATCCAAACCTTGGTGTACTAAAGGCAATGAAGGGGAAAAACATTTGGCAGGATTTCCTCATATCACAATGAAGACACTGTAACAACCAATTTCTCTCTCACTAAAAATTCAGGTCAAGATCAGCTCTCCATTTAACAGATGTTTAAAAAACAAAACCCACCTCATCTACCAGGTAGAAGTGCCACTGCACATCTTATTCAGAAGAGTGATCCTACTAGTAGAACAAATCTCGTTGGAATGGAATTTTATAGATCCATTCTATAGCTTTCTCTTCTCACTTTATTTTTTCTAAACATCAGGGAAAAAAAAAAAGACAGATCCAGCCTACCTCCCTTCCCTTGATACTCAAATTACTTGTAAATTTATAACATCATCATCAATAAACACATACTTAATTCAAACTGTGCAAAACTGTTCCAGTTACAGAAGCTAAATGCATAACTTTAGAAAGAATGAGTCTTCAGCAAAGACAGAAGTGGCCTTTTTAGTAATGTGTTCCCCAATAGGCATACAGGACTCTTAAAGAGGTCTCCAACAAAGAACAACCAATAGTTCGAAGACAAGACTTGATGAGGTTTCCACTTAAGTAAAGACAGATTTATCCCCTTACTTCAGAAAAATATCCTGGGTCTTGTTATTGCTTTAACACACAGAAGTTTATACTGAATCCTTCCAACCTTTAACAGCTCATCTTCAGACAAAGTGAAAGTGACTCCACTATTCACAACTTCCAGAACAGAATACATATAATCAATTTTGGAAACACTTGGCTCGAAACCAAAACACTTGATTTCATTGTGGACCAGAAGAGACAATGAGAATTTTAGGCTTTTCATCCCCTCTCCCTTCACTATTTTTTCTTTGACTTTCCATCAAGCTCTTGCCAAAACATTAATTCTTAGGCTTGTGAAAATTGTCTAACAATTTTATCACTATTTTTAAGTGTCTCTTTTTTTGACAGCCACAATACATGTCTTGAAAGGATTTGCTATTAAGATGCAAGTCCAAATTTATTTGAAGAAAATGAAATTATCAATATCATAAATGCTCTGCAAACAGGCTAGGTTGGGTGACCAGTCACCTTCTGTACACAGTACATGTCGGTAACCATTGTATCTACCTGCTACAGCAGAGATACAGTAATTACTGGCTACTTTGGTGAGCTGAGAAGTCCAGAGTATATTTACACTTCTTTGAACAAACAAGAGTCAATTAAAAATAATATTCTGCTAACAGCCAATATAATATATTTCCAATGGTTTTGGTATTCAGCAGAAAACCAGTTTTGTTGCCATTATTAGAAAGGGGAAAAAAAGCATTACGCAACGTTATTTATTCCAAATATTCCCATCAAGTGCACACTTAGCACAGTGTATTCAACACACCTGCAGTCAGACCAAGAAGGTTATTCTTCAACCTTAAAAGCAATTAAAAAAATTCCTACTAATGCAGCACTGCCAAGTCTCCTGGATTAACATTATGATGTACAGCTTCCCACTTCTGCTTTGCTTCACGGCTCATAGCTATTTTCATGTTTCACTGCACAGCAGGATTTGAGAAACTGTTTTAATCCAAAAATACACACCTCAGCCACAGCTGAGAAGCTTGATATGGCTGCAGAGTAAACTAACAGGTTATGTACTCAGTATATCCGCTGCAATTAACTTTCAGAACACAGAAGCATCTGACTGAGCTCAGTACCACATAAAACAGACAGGTTTTTACAATATTTCAATAAGCCAGAGTGTTAAGAACTTAAAAACACATTGGAAAATTGATTTTTTTTTTCCCCTAATCATTCTCAAAAGCAGAGGGATGCTAGAGTTTTGTTTTGCAGACTATGAAGAAGCCTCATTTTTCTACAGCTTTTTATTGCCTTCCATAGATCACACATGCGTGCATGTATTTACAAAATGCTGGCTAGATGAAAAACATTTAACACTTAAAAATAATTATATCAAAATAGGTTTACTAGTTACTTATTTTATACTAAGCTTTTAAAGGATCCTGCTTCTGATGCTGTTTTAATTTTTTCAGTTAAGATCCCACCCAAACCAACAGTTAAAAAATTCAGGAAAAGTTACTTCTCCAGCTGTATTCTGTAGAAAAAGAGAGGAAAATGTCTAGTATTGGCTGTGTACAAGTCAGCAATAAGTAGTAACAAAATAGCTTTAAACTGTTCAAGAGTTAATGATTTTTCAGATACAGACAATATGACTTGACTGTTGACAGTCAATTAATTCTGTCATTGTTTTACCAGCAAGCAATTATTTGCTCTACACTATCTGAACAGCTATTTTTAGATGTAAAAGAAAGAAACCAAGGCCAGAACCTATCTACAGAACAGATGCCCTGTCTGGCCTTAGCACAGTTAGCTGAAATAATGGCACACATCCTCAACTATAACTGAGGAATATATTGACAGAGGGAAGACACTGGGTAAGGACAAGTTTCTTTGACCTTTCACCTGAGAGGGTCAACAGCCTGTAAAACAGAAATGCCTTCCAGCCAGCACACATCAACATAACAGCCCCCAGAAATTCATCCAAGATATGAAGAAACTAAAGGAAGGACTAAAGGAAGATATCATTATCGCCACTTTTTTCCCCCCAAGTATTCTGTACATGACTGGGGAGGACCACACAGCAGCTACTGAATTAGCTCTAACAGCATCTAAGACGGAGGCATTCTAAGAGACTGCTCATTAACCCAAAGCAAGATCATCAATATTTTTCCCAGGGAGACACTGCTTATTTTTTTTAAAGTGGCTATAATAATGCCTTACAAGTACAGACATGTCACTGAGATTTATTTAAATAGCATAGTAAAACATTTCCTATAGAACAGTCTCCAGTCACTTCATCAAAGTATCAGTTTCGGTTTTCAGATTTTTAACAGTGCTGTTGACTCAGCACGTGCTCAGAACAGATGGTGATGGTTAGCGTACACATAAATCAACTTTAAAAAAAAAAAAAACCAAAACAAATTACCTCCCTTTACTCTTTAATTTTTATCACACCAAGGAAAAAATATGTAAGTTTCATTTTTCATTGGACTAACAGCCCTGATATTGTAAGGGTTCACAAACCAAGAATTGCAAAACAATCACTAGTAAGATCATATAGACTAGTTTTGATTTTTAAATAGCAAAATAAAGTAGCAATTTGCCTACGTTATTCCTAAAAAAATAAGGGAGTCAGCTGCAGTGCTTAGATTTGGAATGTCAGAAAGCAGCACTGAATTACCCTCATTCTTCCTAGGTGTACACTTTAAAAATCGTAACTGAATAAAATAAGGCCTCATAATATTCTCCCCAAATGTCATCTTAGACACTATTTCACTAACAAAGGTTTAAAAAAAATTCAACCACATTGAAAGTTACCTTCCTACAAGGGCTACCTTGTTTTGCTTTAAGATAAAGAGCCAGAATTTGAGTCTGTTGACATGCATTCAAAAATTCTTTCTTTTTTAAACTGCCATCACTTTCGAGGCTCACGTGTTAGATGTGAAATACCCACCCCAGAGTCATTTAGAAACATCCTGGGATTCTTGTAACAGGAACTATTAGATCTTAACTTCCAGAAACCATGATGGCAGGGACCAAAGACTCAGAGGTGTTCCTTCTACTGGCTCCAATACCTCTCAAGAGAAGTGATAACAGAGCACCATAAAACCCTACTAGGTAGACCAAATAGCGATGGTGTAGCTTTTAGAATTAAGCAGACATATTTTCTAGTCTAAAAGTAAAATTATTTCTTTCATTTACATATCAATTTTACTGAAGCCCATATGGAATTAAGTCTTATTTCCCTTCCACTCCTAATGAAAAAAGCGCAAGAAGTCTTACATATTTTATAAGGAAAATGACCCTTCCTCTCTGCTGAATACGAACATGCAGAGTATTAATTAAGGAATAGGGAAGATGGCTCCTAGAACATGATGAGCAGAAAACTCTCCCTTTTTTATTTTTCTTCTTCAGAGGAGTCATATTTTGAGAATTCACGCATCTGATGCTGCTGACCAACATTGACTTCATGCATGAATTCACACAAGGGGCTGCGCTGCTCAGCAGTCAAAGGACAGCAAAGTCTTTAGGCTTGCTTTGAACCTCAACATAATTTATTACAAATCATATGCCTGAGTACTTACTGCCAGCAAATAAGCACTGACCTTGAGCTGTATTTCTTTAAGATGGATTCCAAAATGTTTACCAGTTCCTCAGAGTTAATGAACTTTTGGGTGCTGAGCGTGTACATTTTTTCATAGAAGTCAGCAATTTCCATCCGAGCCTGAACAAAAAAACAGAGCTGTTCAGACAGGTGAGAAAGCAGCTCTTCCAAGTGAGGAGCTGTTCCTCCTAGTGCATTGCGACCCGTCGCCACCACCTTCTTCAGCTCATTATGCAGAGATGTGTAGATGGTTCGGATGGAGTCCTTTCGGCTGAAGAATGACTGACCACCTGTTCAGATAAATATGGAGGTATTACCAAAATCCAGGGAGAGCAAAGACAGACAGCAATACTGGAAAATTGTATATAACCACGCTTGTTCTCCCCTAGGTGTTCCTAAGTGTCGTTCAATCACAGTTGTTTTTTTTTTTTTTTAAATCAAGAAACAAATTTCACCGTATTATTATGCAAGTAACTGAATTACACATAGCATATACTCAGAAGCACTTTACGTAATTTCATGCAAGTTATGCTTGTCCCAATTCGTATCTCAGCAGCCAATGACTGCTGCAAAACTTGAAGTCCCTCACATCTGCCTCAGTTATGGCGTGACCTTTCAGAAAACAAGGGTTCAGTTAAATTTGCTACGATACACAACCTAGAAATATCGTTATCTGTGGAAGTCAGAAGAACCAAGTCATCATGAAATTTTAATAGCCTCTACTCCTATTAATAACTCTTGTTCTTTTCAAGAGAATTCCCCTAACAACAGCTCTTCAATCATGAAGCACTCAAATTTGCAAAGCAACCTTTAAATGGGAGCCATGTGACATTTGTGTGTAGAAACCAAATGTTTCCAGTCCCTACACAATCTTAATATAAACCAGAATTCAAAGGGAAAACAATCACAGTTTATCTCAGCGAGACCACAGTGCAGGTTAATCCATAACTAAAACCGGGGGGGGGGGGAAGTCTGTGCTTCCCTCTACCTGCTCAACACTATGAGGAATTTAAAACAGAAAAAAAGACAAAAGTAGAGGGTCAAAGTAAAATATATTTAACTTTGACACTACCATAAGACTGTACAAAGGTACTAACCTTATTTCATAATTTCTATTTACAGGTGGTCTTATGTGCCGCTGTGGCACTCAACAGCTGCAGCAGAGCAAGCATCACAGGGACTGAATCCGTGGAACTTTTAAAGAGATTCCAAATTGGAGTTCCACTTTGAAACAGCTTATAAATTTTGTCATGGTGGATAGTCCTTTTCACATCCATTTTACACATATAATGTTCAAAAGCAACCTTAACAATTTAAGGCAGAAAGGCAGAGAATTGGTTATCATGGTGAAAGCTACCTTCCTAAGCCAAGAGTTTCCCTCGGGTCATGGGCAGGATGAAGAATCATCTATTGCTGTTGTTCATGAAGTATATGAACAAACAAAACTTTGTCCCTTCTGTTGTCAATTTTATCCTTTCTGCAAGCACCAAATTCACTTTTTAAAGTCAGCCTTATAGACAGAGTCTGTAAAGATCTTATAAAATAGTTCCAAGACACTACTTAAACTCCAAAGCAGAATTTTCTTGATGCTTTACTGCATTACACATCAGACTCATATCCCTTGATCCGTTTTCCATGCCAGTCTGCAGTTCAAAGAGAAAATAAGCAGCTTTGCCTAGAGGGCAACACGATGACAGCTCATCCTGTGCCAGTTTAGGATTTGTCTATTCACATATTGAGAGAGTGAGAAGTGGCCAAGACTGTGGCCAAAACTTTCTGAGATCCTGCAGAATCTACACGAATAACAATTTTTAGGAGGCTATCTCCAGCCTCAAGTACTTACTCATATGCAGCTCTAATATTATAGCTGAACTGTGACATGAAAAGGCTTTAACCCTTTGGTTACCCTAACCAAAAGGTCACCCTTTGGTCGCCAGAATCTCAGCCAGAGCATCCCAGCACGGAAACACCTCTGGCTAAACCTTGGGAACGGCAGGCAGGTAGCCCACCAGACAATAAAAAGATGTGCCTATTTGCACAGCCACCGTGCCACCTGCACTCTTATTTATTCTTCGGAGGTAGCGCAAATGGCATAGCCGATTTCTCACTGGGCCCACGGACACTTGCTGACCCAGCCCCCGTGTTTCAGACACGCACCTCACCGAGGCCAGCGTCCTCAGGTACCCGGCGCTGTGCAACTACCGGCTGAGAGATTACCCCGTAGGGCTACAGCAGCCGCCCGTTCCCTACCGCCCTGCCGTCACCCACGGGGCTAAATCCAGGGCAGGCCGTGAGCGGGCAGGGGCGCGCTGCGCCCCCC
>WAAD01003169.1:13290-24567 GCA_013389945.1 Fregata magnificens
GACTACTCTAAAATACCAATTCTAAAATTCGGGAAAAGAAAATTAAGCCACTGTTCAAAAGCATGAGCTGTGTGGATGCCGACTATAACAATTACAGCTAACCAAAGAAACGCCTTTCATCACCATCCAAAAAGTCTAATATGCACACAGTTACATAACACTAAATTTCCAGAGCCAGCAGAAGGAAGGAAGGCAGGACTAGCCACCGATCCCATCCTCTCCAAACTGCTGGCTCAAACCTAGCAGGTCCATATCACCAAAAGCAGCCATATAAGACATTACGAAAGAGGTGTAAGAAGATGCTAGAGTTCAGAAGGCTTTGTGAAAGAACAACTGTCCCAAAAAACTAGAGTTCCAGAAATCCACAGAATATTTAGACAACTAGGTGTTGTGTTATGAACAGCCATAGTCTGTGTCATGTAATACTCCTTCAGTATCCTGAAAAAACAATTCCTGTCCCTTCTCTCACTCTGCAATAGGTAAATAATACAGCACATTATACAGACAGAAATATCTATACAGACAGAGATTAAGCTAGGGATCAAACTGACTGAGGTCATGACTAACTCATGCTAAAATAGACTGGAAATGCAGATCTGTGTTCTCAGCACATGCCTAACCCATTAGAAAAAGTTTTCTCATATCATCAAACTTCCTTTCAGCCAGAGACTATAATACATACTCATCTGCAGACAGACAGCTGGGAGAACTCCCCTAGATAAAGTCACGTATTAATCTGGATTCTTCCAAAAATGAGGGGAAAAGCAGCTATTGTTTCTGTGAATTCCAGTTGCTGATTCTCTATAGCTGCATGAATACCAGGTACATATAAATAAGCCCAAAGCCTCAGTACTGACCAACTTTCAGCTCTACCAAAAGATTTATATTAGTTTACACTCTCACTTACCCACATCCTCTCCAGGTGTCAACATATTGCAGGAATTCTGGTACGACTGATTTAAATTTGGGGGAATTGCTCTTAGAAGTAATCCATCTCTCAGCACCCAGAAGACTTACTAAAACCCAGAGTACTTTTGCCAACAATTTCAGCAGCTTATACAACTCTACAGAATATGCATGTATCCTACCCAGCCAGAATTCACTGCAGCACCTTCCCTGCCCTGTCCCTGAGAACTAACGCATGGCTAATCTGCTCAGGAAGTGCAGACAGCTTAGTCTTTATAACAGAAGTTAGCATCGCTACCACATCACAGACAGGAAAACCAAAGCAGAGGGATGAAGAAATATGTCTGTTCTGCTGCCAGAGTTCAGAACATAATGAGGACCCGGGGACCTATACTCTACACTGCTTTAATTATTAGGCCACATAAAGCAGGTACATGATTGTATGGAGTGCTCTGAAGAACCAATGTTCTCTGACTCTGTGGAGGAAATATAAATATAGTCTCACTAGCTGCAAATGTATTAACCTAGTTTACGATCTCCACACCAAAAAACGCTTTTCCAAAAAAATCAACAGGAAACTATCATAAGTGTGAATGCCTAGCTTTTTGGGCTATACCATGTACTTTCTTAGCTGCTTTGTCTAGCTTGCCTCTAGCATGCCAGGAATATATTGTTCCAATATATGTTGAATTGCTTTCATTTGCAGCAAGTATTACAAAACCAGTTTTTAATGGAAGTCGTCTTGCAGCATTAACTGCCACGGAAACAAATAAGAGTGTATTTGTCTAAGCACAAAAGACTAGAACACTACAGTAGATACTTATTACAGCCTCAGATACAACCCAGTTAATAGAAAAGGTAGCTTATTTTAAAACCATTTGTCCTTTAGAATATTTACCAACCAAGAATTGGCTAAAATGAGGTCAAAAGTCCTGTGAACTAAGGAAAACTTTCAGTTCAAACATTTTAATGGCAGAAAGCATTTAAGCATCCAGCAGACCTCTGTTCAGGAGGCTGCTGAGATTGACGAATTTGGAGAAAAGATTCAATAGCACAATGGCACAGTTGCAATGCAGTAATGGTATTACTAACATCTACTCTTTCCTGTAATGCTCACCTTTGCATATGACAACCTTATTTCTCACGCGCAACACCTAGCTCCATTGCAACTTGCAACACAACTCCACAAGACCACAAAGTTATGTTTACACTGAGCATCAGGGTCATCCTCTAGCTAAAATCCAAAGTCTGCAGGGCAAATTCCTCATCTTGAGCCCAAAGACAATCAGTTGGATAAAATAGCCCTAAAATGGAATATCTGCTCAAGTTCTCAATCTTAGCCCTGATCCCTCCCTAAGTTCTTAACCCCTCTACCATATGCCCCAGACAGCTAAGCAGCAAAAATCTACAAATTCTGTCCTTGACTTCCTTCTGTTCTGCAATTCCTTTTGCTGCTGTTTTTACACAAAGTCCAAGGTTCTGCTTTGCTTACAGTCACACCATAGAGCTTTGGCCAAGGTAGAGTGGAGATGGTACCCTAACTGTAGCCTAAATACCCACCAAGATATAATCCAAAACAGAATCCCCAGACAGTCTTTCTGCAACCTCCTTGCCACCCAGCAATTCTGTTGTACATTTTGTCTCCATGATCTGTTAAGTGAGAAGGGCAAGTAGGTAATCCGCAGCACAAACCCTAGACTTATAAGCAAAGAGACTGTTCTACTATCTGCAAAATGTCACCAGTAGGTTAAAAAATACAAACAACTCTTTCAAGCACTCTATTCCATTTTCGCTACTCCTTAAGCCAAGTATGAGTATGCAGGCTTTCCAACACTCTTGCTCTTTGTAACAGGTATTCAGACCAAAAAATTCCCTAGCTCATCGGCAAATTTCATCCAACTGATCTTCCTTGCATCCTCACCTTCCAAAGATGGGAAAATATAACAGATTAATCTGCAAAAGCATCTATACATCTAGTTGGCCAAGAAAAATAGGATTCTACATTCAGTCAGATAGCATCTCTCATGCATGTGATCACATCAGACATTTGAATGAATGTTGAAGAAAACAGCAGCCAGGAATCTACTGATTTTATTGAGAACTAGAAATAGAGTAGGGGGAAAGGAGAGAAATGGTGGACCGCTTGCAGTGCAGTTAACACAGCCAGCAAGCTGAGGTAAGTCTGGTATTACATAAAGATTTGAAGAACCATATGTTGTTAACATTAACAATTTTACTTCTATTTTAACCTCACAATAAGCTTCCTATTTCTGCGCCATTCTCTTATAAATGCATCAGCCTCAACCTCTACATTCTCAGCTCCTCAGCCTAGCCAAACTACCAGCCTTCCTAAAGATATTTCTTAGATGGTCTTAAACCTGAAAGGTCATTGGCTTTTAGAAAATAGGCATACTACAAAGAATTCTGCCCACAGGCACACAACCTAGTAGTTTTATGTTAAATGTTACCTGTTTTTACCTCCCATTCTCCTGCTAATCCTTCCCACACATCAAGGAAATGCACATCATTCTCCTGCAATTCTCCTGCAGAAGAGGAAATGGCCTCAAGTTGCATCAGGGGAGGTTTAGATTGGATATTAGGAAAAATTCCTTTACCAAAAGAGTGGTTAGGCATTGGAACAGGCTGCCCAGAGAGGTGGTGGAGTCACCATCCCTGGAGGTGTTCAAAAATCGTGTAGACGTGGCACTCCAGGGCCTGGTTTAGGAGGCATGGTGGCGTTGGGTTGACGGTTGGACTTGATGATCTTAGAGGTCTTTTCCAACCTTAATGATTCTATGATTCTATGAAGTGTTGGTAAGCATGCAAGTGTTTAAGGTGTAATTTTTATCAGAATCTGTTTCTGCACTGTTATTAAAGCTTATCCACTGCACCACAAATAGTTGCCATCCAAAATTTCTTAAGACCTTCCAGCCAATCCAAGCAAAAAAGAAAGCAACTTTTCAATGAGCATGAGAGGTGCTATTTTTATGAGTGAATTGGATTCATAACATTATCAAACTGTGCAAGGCATTTGAATTTGTCAGACTGCATCTGTTTTATTTTAGTACTTGATCTATCTTCCCCACGTTTTAAAAATGTTACAGAATTGCAGTTAAAGGGAATTCTCATTTATTTTCTGTCTGTAATTATTTATGCCAAATAAAAACAGCAGAGACAAAGTACAGCAGATGGAATCTTTTTCCCACATTTTTGCGTAAACATTCAAGCTGAGGGAAGGGAAAAACAGCTGGAGAAATGCAACATCCTCCTAATAAAATGCAATGCTTCAGACAATGCTGTTCAAGCTTCCCTTAAGCTTCCTTCACAGCTATCAGTAGGAAGCAGAGTTAAGGCATTTATCTTCTGAGTTCTGCTCTGGGCATATTTCTCCATATATGATGCTCAAGTGAATGAGAGCCATCCATTTTCCCTAGCATATTACACTTAAAAGACCAAGTGCAAGAACTCACCAATGCAAACAACATTACATTTATGGATTTCCGCTAGGTGCACGTAGGAATTATGAACTGTTGAAAGAACTTGGACTCTCCGGCTCCCAGCAGAAGCTCGTCGTTTGTCAAACTGAGCACTTTTCAGTAGATATAATTCATATGTTTGTTAGCAAAGAAAGAGCTATTGTAAGATCTTAATGTCTGATTTATTGTAAATATGTTATTTGTTGAGTTTTTAATAAACGTGACCTTTCTTTCTTACTCTATCTGAGGCGGGAGCCGGGCCCCTATTGTAAGCCGCGGGCGACAAAAGCTGACTTAGGAAGGGTGATAGTACGTAGGGAAGTAACGGGGCTCAGTGTCATGACACGTCATCAAACCTGCGAAAAGACAATTATCACCGATTTGACCAAGATGGACAGGCCACCTTTACTTAACCTGGAAAAGGAACATGTATAAATTTATATATGTTCGATAAATAGCATGTAACACAGAAGGAAAAGGAGCAGAGAACACTGCAGACCAAGCAAAACAAACACAACTCTATCTACATTTAAATCCATCTTTACTTAAAGAAAATTAAATCCTTTCACAGGCTTTATGAGGAACTGCATGGCTGAACCTCGACTTCTCTTAACAACATATGTGTACCTAGCACTACAGACAAGGGCAAGGCTGGCTAGATCATACAGCTACATTAAGACCTTCAGCAGGACACACACAGAGTAACAAAAAAGGTGGTTACTCAAGTTGTCCAATGCTTCTCCTTAGCAAAACAGCATTTCAGACTGTGATGGAGTTACATATGCCATTAAAGGAACAATCTTTGAAAACACATTATCAAGCACAGAGATTATTTTGACTGCTGACAAATGGCTGTTACTGTTCTATTTCTAAAAACTATTGCTATCCACCTATGTAGTTACTGCTACAATATCACTTATATTCAAAACTAAGTTTAGTTCTTAGTAAATTACATTCTTCCATTCCAAAGAACCACTTCATAAAATATCACCTCTTTACATATGCATAAATGAAGCGCCTACACACAGACACACACACACCTTTATCAGCAATAGTTCTATTAAAACTTTTTTGTTTTAAAAGACACATGTTCACCTGACAGCATGTAAAACTACACAAAAACTCTTTACCTAACTAAATAGCTCTTAACTAGCTCTACAATATACTGTAATACCACCGTGTCACTTACACAAGGTTTCAACTATGAAGGCAAAAGCACAGGCATCCACCACACATTCATGTACTTGTAAACTCTTATCACGCGTTTTTTTCCATTATGCGAGTATCCCATTTGAGGATTCCACTTACTAAGTATTCATCCTGAGCTCTTCTGGGCTGCTATCATTGGTGGATGAAGAAATAATCTGGACACAAATATTCTGCAATTTCACACACAGGCAAGGATACAAGCCAGTGTCTAGAACAGCCTTCACAGAAGAAAGTGAATACGACACCGATTAAAGCACAACAAAAGAGGAGACTCAACTGTTTAGATGACGTATTTTTTCATGGTGTATCAAAAAAAGACTTGGGAATCACAGATCCAAAAAGACTGGAAGACAACAGCTGCCCTCCCCAGTAGTTAGTCACACAATTAATTTACAGCTCCAAATAACATGCTGGGCCTATCATCACTTAAAAATTACTTGAGGGTAGGTTCCCCAACTTGTAACATTACAACTGTAGAGTTTGCTTAGCCTCGCTTCTTCATACACTATACATTGTCCCCTCCCACCAACCCCATACAGAGCAGGCTACTAGTCTGAACTTCCATAGAACCCTTTCAAAATATTTCTGCAAAGGCCATGAGTAATGAAGATCCACTCCATGAAAGGAGATCAGAGATTGTACAGCAAGGAGATCACTTCAAACACCAGTAAGACAGGGAGCTTTGTGTACCACCTATAGGTAAAAATATCAAGAGAACCAAGTTGATGCTATTGACAGGGACAGAATTAGATCAAAGAAAAATTGAGCTAACAGAGACTTACAGGCCTTGAAAGCACTGTAAGATTTAATAGTCACAAAGCATCACCCCTGATCAAAGAACTAGAGATGGTATAAAAGCTACAAAATCATGAGACAAGGTGTTTTACCATGAGAGACAAAGAATTCCATCAATGTAATTTGTGAGGTGACTGAAGTCACTTGAGTGAGGTATCCAAATACTTTTGTAGAGAAACTGCATCCCATACTAAATGGCTCTTTACTGTCAAATGTATCAAAAAACTCAACAGCTGAAAATTCAGGCTACACCAATGCAAATTAGAAGTAAGACTTCCTGAGGGAGAGACAACCAACCATTGGAAATACTAAAGGTAGCTTCCAAGAATAGCTGCAAATACTTCATATCCTGACATCTGCACATTAGACTTCATTTAATAGAGAAGATTCACTTAGTCAAGCATCTCTGAAAGACAGACTTTTATCAAATGTATGTTATTGGTCTCAGATAACTAACTGAAAACAACTAAAACATGAGTCAAATTAGATTGTCTAAAGATCCCTTATGTTCTTAAAGTCTGCTGCTTCAGTTTTGTCTGAATCCCAAAAAGATAAACTAACGTTTAAGTACAGATTTTTTTCAACTACCCACAGCTCAGTACAAAATAGGAGGGAAATACTTCCCTTGCTAAATCATCAATAAGTTCTTCCACATCTATAAGCTCCTGTAAGATGAACTGTTTGGGTACTGGTCCTTCCGATAGTGGAACTGGATGAGACAGGCAGCTGCAGATTTGTTTTTAATTTAAAAATAAGCAGAGTCATCAACAACGAAAGAACACTTTTGTGGGCAAGACCTCTTAGCGTTTAAATTTCCATTGCAAGAATTTCCTTAGCACTAATCCAATAGAACACCATTCCTCAACTGTGCATTTAAGAACTTGTTTGAACTAGGACTGCATCCCTCAGAGGTTCAAGCAAAACTGTTGCGTCCTTGATTTTTTTTTTTTTTAAAAGTTTCTCTGTGCTCATTTTACCAAATGCTCCAATATTTGAACACTGACACATAAGCATATTCTTGAGATTAGCCAAACTGGGCAAGAATTAACTTCATAAGATTATTTAAGACAGTTACTGCAGATTTGTTTTTGTCTTTTCATCTGCTGCATAATGCATTGAAGTTTTGGTCTGTATACTCTTGGTTTCTAGCTCTTGGTTTTCCATCCAGGACAAGGTAAGTTCATATTACACACTCAGGACACTATGAGGCAGGGGAAGGAGGAGGAGGAAAAGAAAAAGAAGAGGGAACCTTAAGACAACTGGCAAGAGTAAGAACCTAGGCTTCTCCACATCTGCCTTAGAGTCCTGACGCAGTGAAATTGCCCACCCACTACACATAACAACTAACAATAGAGAAAAACTTCCCATATGTTTTGATGGACATACCACTGTGAGCCAAGAAAAATGACCAGCAAAAAAAAATCATTCTGTTCTGCTCCATCAGCACTTGAGATAAACATCCAGTCAGAAAAAGTGTCCTGAAACCTGAACAGGTTATGCGTACTTTTCCCGTACCACACGTCCAGGCCCTGTGTACTTAAAGAGCATATTTATATCATATTTATATCCTCTCAATGTACAGTTACTTTCACTACTATTTCAAAGTATTCCAATAACCACACTACATTGCAATGGGAAATTCTTGCAGTACTTCTATATATGGGCAATTTGGGATGGGCAGGGTGATGCATTCCTAAGAAATTTCTTTCTGCTGAAGGTGTATTTGTTACTATGTATTTTTTGTGGGATTGGGCACATGAGTGAGATGAGAGGAAGAAAGAGATAAAACAGCTTATAGAAAACATTGGGGAAAAGGCAAAGCAATGTGATTTTTTTCCTGTATAATGCTTTGATTTTGAAATTAAAACTCCATTTCAAAATTTTTAAAAGTGACCTTAAATTTAAAAAATGGTAAAAATTAAGTAGGCTGAAGATAAAATGTTTCATATGGGGTCGCTGTAGATTTTTTTTATTTTATTTCAACTTTGAGCATTTAGTCAAGTTAAATACATGTAAAAATCCCCCCAAACCAAGCCATTATTCACATGTCCCAACAGCGCCCTTTGATACCAGAACTTCCCCCAGAGAGTTGTGCGAGTCTTACATTAAGTTCTACAATTCCCTTTGGTCTAACATACGAGAAAGCGAAAATACACAGCTGGATAATGCACACACATGTACCAATGTATCCTTCTTAACAACAGCTGCATTCCCCTTTTGGTACCACTTACAGTGTCTTGTTCTGTATTTTTGGATCATAATATTTTGGGGACCAGGCCCAAGTTTTTGTTCCATGGTTATATCGTACCTAACGCATTACTTAAGGTCCCTGATCACACCTCCCAGACACTATGGCAATACAAACAGTAAGCAAAATATTTCTTGTCAAGTAACTGGCAGAGGCACCTAAAAGCACTTATGCCCATAGTAGTCATGGCACTATGGCAGAGAAACACTGGGGGTGAAAATTATATACCTACATTTAATTTCAGTTACACACAGCATAAAAATATTTTCAGAGGGAGAAAAAAAACCCTGTTTGTTGCTTGCTGAAAAGAGTCCATTTATGCAAGGGCTGCAAGCAGTATGCATGTACAAATAGAAAGGACATGACATCATCAAGTGACTACACCACAGGAAAGACTGTTCTTGTTTTAAGTTTTTCTTCATACAGTGATATAGGCTTGTGAATACAGTCACATTCTCACACTGAAGACTTGCTAATCAAGGTATGCAAAGCAAGAAAAATATCTGATATTATTTTAATTTGCATCTTAGCTTATCATCTGAGAGCAGGTTATCAAGTTTAAACATTGTATGGTTTATCCTTTAAAGCATTCTGAGATATATTAAGTACAATTAATTGCCTCTATCTATAATCAGAATACACTAATCTTAACATAAATTGACATAACTGCCTGCCTGCCTCCCTCCTTAAAAGAGGCTTTTTTTTTTTTTTTTTTCAAATTAAGCTCAAGGTACAAGAAGTAAAAATAACTTCTATCACACAGCTGCCCACAGAAAGTAATTGCAATGAACAGATATACTATAAACATTAAAGAAAAAAATTTAAAAATTTGAATTTATTTTTAAAAATAAAAAAATAAAAAAATTAATAAAATTTAATTAAAAAATTAAATTACCACAGTCAACCTACAGTTTAAATTGGGCACAGAAACAACTATTTGTTTGGATGTATATTTCCATTTATAAAGATCTTTTCTTACATTTACAAGGGTCAAGTGGAAGCACTGTAAGAGATTCCTATGTGAACTTTATCTGCAATTTGATCCTTGCATGGCATGCTGTCTAAGCATTACACCGTACTATGATTTAATACTGGACATACACTTCAGCAGTTACAGATGATAGACTATTTAAAGGCATGTGACTGTGACCCAGAGAGGTACAAAAGCATTCAAAACAGCATTTTATTTTGGTTTTGGGAAGGGTGAGGTTGAACTGGGGTAGGGCCTGTAAAAAACATAATTTGAAAAAGAAGTGGCTCATCACCACAGGATTAAAAAAATGGCCATTGACATTTTAAAAATGAATAAATTGTACACATTTGATAAACAGTCATGCTATTTTAAGCCTGAGACTATGAAAGTGTATAGGCATCTGTCTGTTTTCCCCCCAAGTTTTCACAGCACTAAGAGGAAAAAAAACCCCAAACCTCAATGTTTCATTATCATGCTAACACTTGCCAACCTTCTAAAGCGAGCTATCTAATGATACTAGTTGAGAAAACAGTGTGAAGGCTCAGTAAAAGTCAGTGAAAACAGTCTCATATGATTTCAGGCTGGGGGTTGGTTTTGCCCCTCCTTTTCTTTTTAAATAAACATAAGCACTTATGCAATCCTCTGTAAAATTTGAAAGAATTTCCCTCCCTAAACCTGCTCACGTAGACCCTGCAAAACATGAATAGGGAAATTGCTTGTCAGCAGTATGTACTGCAAGATTCAAAGCTGTCAACGTTTAAGACACACGCTTTTCACATGTGTGTTCAGCACCTTGTAGCACACACCCAACTTCCCCGTGGAAGAATTTCACTGAGCTACAAGAGCGTTTACCCAGGATTGAAAGAATACTCGCAAGCGCTGCTGATTTGGGGGCTGGGGTGGGGGGCGTGTGTGTTTGTTTGTTCGTTTTCCAACTAGCTAGCCAGGGTCGCAGATTAATTCACAGGATTTTGTCTCGTCCTGTTCTTCAGCCTAGAGTACTGTCCTGGGCTTTATACCTGCGGGTGTTACACTGCAGTCCCTAAACAGCCTCCCACACCTGATGCTGATTTTCATGGAGGACACCATACAGGAACGGCTCTCGGAGACAAAGCCCCTTCTGCTAACACTCGGGCATTTAAAAAATAGAAAAGGGAAATCGTCTTTACCCAACAATCTCCATAAAAGGGGACCGCCTGCTCTGCACAAGCACACGAAGAGGCAGCTGCAGCGGCTGAGGCTTTGTTGTCGCCTCTAGATAACAGCCAACAGCGGGACATTCGGTGTGTGCGCAAGGTGGGTCTTTCCCCAGCTCCTCCGGGAGACGCCCACAGGCAGGGCCGGGCTTGCCAGCCGCCCGTCAGCATCGCCCATCCATCGACCCGCTGCTGCAGTGCCGCCAGGAGCCGGGAAAGCCGGGTGAGCCCCCTCACCCCGCACAGGTTGCGGCCGCCCGCCCCCTCCCCGATGGCGGCGGGAGATGCGGCTGCCGGGGCCCATCCCGACGGGCAGGCAACAAAGGAGACCAGCTCTGCACCGAGCCCCGAGCCCCGCCGCTCCCTCCCCCGGGGCTCTCGCGGGAGAGCAGGAGGGACGCAGAATGGGGAGGACAACGAGGGGTTAATCCTGCGGAGGAAAGCTGATGATGATGATGCCGCCGCCGCCGCCTT
>WAAD01003169.1:24985-52042 GCA_013389945.1 Fregata magnificens
GGCGAGGCGAGGCCGAGAGACGGTGGCTCCTTGACCGCTCCCCTCGCCAGGAGCTGGGGGCGACGTGGGGCGGGCCAGCGAGCCGCCGCCCCGGCTGGCGCGGGAGTCGAGGGCAGGTCCGGCAGCTTCCGCCATCTCGAGCATCCTATTCCCCCTTCCCGAGGGAGAAGCCGAGACCAAGGGGCGCCGCAGTCCCCCGTGTCCTGCCGGGCTCTGGCAGGCTTGGGTCCGGATTGCTGCTCGGCTGTGCTTTAAGCTGTGGTTGTTTACATACAATAAATAAACATCATGTAAAAGACTGCAGCGCAGTAGGTGTTCCATTACACCTCGCGTTCTCTCAGCTTGCCCCTCGCCTAGGAGCTGGCACAGCGGAGAGCTGCAGCCACTAACCAAACCTGGAGCAATCCCACCCAAAATCTTAGAGCATGAAGACAGTTCAGGAGTCAGCAGAAACTTAATGAATGGTTGTGCATCCTCATTCATGAATTAATAACCAGACTCCAATGACCCCGGTAGAGCTTGGTGGACCGTAACTTGATAGCTGCTGTGCTGGAATCAAGTTAAAACTACCTGCAGAGGTGAGGGAGAAAAGCAAAAAGATCCAGTTAACGAGCAGTGGAGTCTCAGTTTTTCAAATGCAGGATAGATGCATAGCTAACTTTTTAAAATAGTCAAATACCTATACTTGCCTTAAGATGCACAATAATAGTTTATAAACTATTATAAAATTAGTTTATAAACTCTTATTTCAGTATCTTAAGGCAATTATGGACATGGCCCAGAATGTCATAAATGCTTTAAGGCCCCTTCATATTATGGTTGAGTTTGGCTGCACTGCCAATGAAGTTTTTGTGGTAGAGCATGGCAAATGCACTTGTGATCTCACAAGAGCGCAAACCAAAATCAGGTTGTGGGTTTTTTCCCAAGTTTTCTCCTTCACCATGCGGACACTGAAAACCTACCCTTTATAAAGCTTGAGCTGGCTTAAGGCTCAAGAAGAGTCCTTACCATACAGCTGAGAAACAGATTAAGACAGGTACAACTTTAAATCAGAGCCTACTTTTGAAGGCAAAAAAGAATGCAATATAGATTAACAGGAAACAAGGTATGGTAAATAGCCAGTGGAGACTATTCTCCTAATGTTTAATATGGATCTGGTCCTACACTATTTTTAATTATTTCCCCCATCCCACACAGTTTAGAATATAATTTTCTGTTTCTTTAATAGAATTTTCTGTCACAAACTGTGCCATCAATCTTAGAAAACGTGCAGAATCAGAGTTCAGAAAAATTTCACAATTTATTTGTACTTCATTAAAAAAAAAGAGAAAGAAGCAAACTTCATAGAATCATAAAATGGTTTGAGTAGGAGGGGACCTTTAAATGTCATCTAGTCGAACCCCCCTGCAATGAGCAGGGACATCTTCAACTAGATCAGAGCCCCGTCCAGCCTGACCTTGAATGTTTCCAGGGATGGGGCACCTACCACCTCCCTGGGCAACATGTTCCAGTGTTTCACCACCCTCATTGTAAAAAATGTCTTCCTTATAGCTAGTCTGAATCTTCCCTCCTTTAGTTTAAAACCATTGCCCCTTGTCTATTGCTACAGGCCCTATTAAAAAGTCTGTCCCTATCTTTCTTGTAAGGCCCCTTTTAGTATTGAAAGGCCGCAATAAGGTCTCCCTGGAGCCTTCTCTTCTCCAGGCTGAACAACCCCAACTTTCTCAGCCTTTCCTCATAGAAGAGGTGTCCCATCCCTCTGATCATTTTTGTGGCCCTCCTCTGCACCCACTCCAACAGGTCCGTGTCTTTCCTGTGCTGAGGACTCCAGAGCTGGATACAATACTCAAGGTGGGGTCTCACCAGAGCAGAGTAGAGGGGCAGAATCACCTCCCTTGACCTGCTGGCCACACTTCTTTTGATGCAGCCCAGATACGGTTGGCCTTCTGGGCTGTGAGAGCACATTGCTGGCTCATGTCCAGTCTTTCCTCCACCAGTACCCCCAAGTCCTTCTCCACAGGGCTGCTCTCAATCCCTTCATCGCCCAGCCTGCATTGATACTGGGGATTGCCCACACCCAGGTGCAGGACTTTGGACTTGGCCTTGCTGAACCTCATGAGGTTCATATGGGCATACTTCTCAAGCTTGTCCAGGTCCCTCTGAATGGCATCCTGTCCCTCGGGTGTGTCAACCACACCACTCAGCTTGGTGGGATCTGCAAATTTGCTGAGGGTGCACCTGATCCCACTGTCTATGTCACTGATGAAGATATTAAACAGTACTGGTCCCAATATGGACCCCTGAGGGACACCACTTGTCACTGATCTCCATCTGGACATTGAGCTGTTGACCACTACTCTCTGGATGCGACCATCCAGCCAATTCCTCATCCACTGACCAGTCCACCCATCAAATCCATACCTCTCCAATTTAGAGAGAAGGATGTTGTGGGGGACCGTGTCAAAGGCCTTACAGAAGTCCAGATAGACGACGTCTGTAGCTCTTCCCTTGTCCACTGATGTAGTCACTCCATCATAGAAGGCCACTAGGTTGGTCAGGCAGGACTNGACTTGTGTATGTTCAGGTTCCTCAGGTGGTCTCGAACCTGATCTTCTCTTACAGTGGGAGGGACTTTGCTCCCCCAGTCCCTGCCTTGGGGTCCATCCACTCAAGAGCTGTGGGAAGAGAGGTTGCCAGCAAAGACTGGGGCAAAGAAGTTGTTGAGTACCTCAGCCTTCTCCTTGTCCATTGTTACCAGTTTGCCAGTCTTGCTCATCAGGGGGGTACACTTTCTTTGATCTTCCTTTTCTGGCTGACAGACCTGTGGAAGCCCTTCTTATTATTCTTTGCATACTTTGCAAAGTTCAGCTCCAGCTGTGCCTTGGCCTTCCTGACCCCATCCCTACACAATCAGGCAGTGTCCCTATACTCTTCCCAGGATACCTGTTCCTGCTTCCACTGCTTGTGCATTTCCTTCTTGCCCTTTAGTTTCACCAGCAGGTCTTGACTCATCCATGCTTGTCTCTTGCCTTCCTTTCCTGACTTCTCACACCTGGGTATCAAGAGCTCTTGCGCTCTATGGAAAGTGTCCTCAAAGATCTGCCAGCTCTGTTCTGCCCCCTTGTCCTTGAGGATATCACACCACTGTACAAGCTTATGGTTCACCCATACTTTGAAATTTATGTGCAGTCCTGCCTCTCTCATCTCAAAAATAATAGAATTTAAATACAAAAGTTTCAAAGAAAAGCAACTAGGATGATAAAAGTTATAGAACACCTCCCATTCAAGGAATGACTAGGCGGGCTAGCTAGTACTCTTCAGTAGTCACTGTGCCCTTGGACTGCATGTTGCAGCTTCATTGCCACCCACATGGAAGAGCAATAATGGGTAATAATCCAAGGGCTGTACCAGGCTAGGAAGTTTCCTAGGGATGTCCTTAACCTGGGCCCCAGGGAAGCAGCAGACCTCCCTAAAAGGAGGGTCTGTCTGGTATATTGGACGCTGTGGTCCCCTCAGAAGGGAGTCACCTACAACTATAACCCGACTTTTCTTCCTCATGGTAGTGGTCATGATTGGGGAGGCATAGGCCTTTCTGACCTTGGCAACACCTGTGGTGTAGACAGACCATCAGCCACATCATCAGTTGACTGACCTTCCAAATCCAGAGCATCATACCTGTTGTATAGAGGCACCTGGGAAGGCGAGGTAGGCAAGGAGGGGTTTTGCCTGCCACCCAGAGTGTAGACTTGCCTCCATTCACTCCTTTCCTTTAAGTTACTGCCTTCTGCCTGGTGAGGGGAGGATATAGGATCCCCTTGATAGTGGTTTTTTTCTGGTGGATGTTCCTATTTCTGTCTCAGGGAGGGCAGAGCATGGCTCCAAACTTGTTAGATTTTGTCAGATCCTGCGGTGTGATAGAGGCAAGGCTGCTGCAGCTCCATGCCTCCACCTCCAATCAGTAGACTAAACATGTATTCCCAGTAGGCACATACATACACACACATTTCCGCAACACATACATACATACACACACATGGACAGATACACAGGTCAGTAGAGACAGGAACACTCAGCAGTCACACAAACACAAACAGCACCAATGGCCTCATCTTGTTCCCCTTTGGCTGATCAGGATGAAGGTCCATTATATAGGAAATACATATATATAACGTGGATTCCTCTGGTAGCTGAGCTTAGATACTCAGTCTATTCCTGGATCCCCGATCTTCCCTGCTGCTGTACCCTAGATGTATGAGCCCCCAAGGCCTGCAACCCCACTCCAATTGCTGGTACAGACCTCCTCACTCACAAATACATGCACTATGGATCTCTCAGTAGCTAGGCTCAGACACGCAGTCCATCCAGTAACTGGCCATGGATCCCAGGTCTTCCCAATTGCTGACACCTGGGCACGCTAGTCCCCAGACCCCACAGTCCCACTCCAGCTGCTGGTACAGATTTCCTTGCACACAGTAGCACATAAACCTGCACACTGTGGATACCTCCAGTAACTGGGCACACACTACCCAATAGCTTAGACATGTAGTCCATCCAGCCTGGATCCTTGTTCTCTCCAGTTGCCTCCCGCACAGAAACACACACAAATGCAGTCTCTCAATTGACCTTCAGATCTTACATCCTCTCCATCAGTTGGCATAGACCTCCTGGTCCCTTTGGAAGCCAGCTTCTCTAATTGCCTCACTCCCAGAGACACACCTTGTTCCCAAGCCTCTTAAACTCCTTTCCACCTAGTTTGGCTTGATATTTGTACTCTTGCTTGGTCCAACTGCTCACACCACAGACACATATGACCCCTTATCTGCACTGCAGTCGTTGGCACTTGTTTTTACTCATTCCAGTCTCTCCAGTTGATGACACTGCTGATATGCAGGCCCTATAATCCATGGTCTGACTCCAGTTGCAGACACTTAGCCCTCCATACAATCACATCCACACAGAACAGAGTCCCCTCGTCCAGGAAAATAGTTAGAAATTGAATTTAAGAAGAAGGCAGGACAGCAGGTGATAACCAGGTGCAGGGCATGGCCAGACAAGCATACTGACCAGCAACCTATTTACACATGAGCGACCCCTTTTGTCCTTTTAGCCCTCTGTTTACCCACACCTGTTCCTCTCCAAGCCACCATGATCCCTCACTTTCTCTGCCTTTGGTTTCCCCCCTAAACATGCCATAAGAAGTCTTATGCAATCCCAAGATTCCCTGAATGTCGGGGGGGTTCAGACTTGATATTAGGAAACATTTCTTTACCAAGAGGATGGTCAAACCTTGGAACAGGCTTCCTAGACAGGTGGTCGATGCCCCATGCCTGTCAGTGTTTAAGAGGCATTTGGACAATGCCCTTAATAACATGCTTTAACTTTTGGTCAGCCCTGAAGTGGTCAGGCAGTTGGACTAGATAATCGTTGTAGGTCCCTTCCCACTATTCTATTCTATTCTATTCTATTCTATTCTATTCTATTCTATTCTATTCTATTCTATTCTATTCTATTCTATTCTATTCTATTCTATTCTATTCTATTCTATTCTATTCTATTCTATTCTATTCTATTCTATTCTATTCTATTCTATTCTATTCTATTCTATTCTATTCTATTCTATTCTATTCTATTCTATTCTATTCTATTCTATTCTATTCTATTCTATTCTATTCTATTCTATTCTATTCTATTCTATTCTATTCTATTCTATTCTATTCTATTCTATTCTATTCTATTCTATTCTATTCTATTCTATTCTATTCTATTCTATTCTATTCTATTCTATTCTATTCTATTCTATTCTATTCTATTCTATTCTATTCTATTCTATTCTATTCTATTCTATTCTATTCTATTCTATTCTATTCTATTCTATTCTATTCTATTCTATTCTATTCTATTCTATTCTATTCTATTCTATTCTATTCTATTCTATTCTATTCTATTCTATTCTATTCTATTCTATTCTATTCTATTCTATTCTATTCTATTCTATTCTATTCTATTCTATTCTATTCTATTCTATTCTATTCTATTCTATTCTATTCTATTCTCTTCCCCTGCATCCCATAACATCCTATACCCCCTAGGCAGTAGCGCCCCACTTCAGACCGTAAGTTGCTCTGAGAGCCTTTCCAGACTCATCTGGTGGGTTTCAGACTTGGATGATGGGCATCTGTTCTCTTTTGTGACAGTCCTGAGGGATACTGGGGCAGGGGATCTGTTTCTCTGAGCTCCCCACAAGGGTGGAGGTTCCCCTGCTTGCCATTGTTGTTCTGTGCTACATTTAGTGTGTGGAGATGAGCTTTTTATCAAATAACCTAACAACACTTAATTTCTGGTCGCACTTTGAAGACCCCCGTCCTCAAATAGAGAGGTACATAGAGGTTTAATTTAGTAATTTAACTAAATTTATTAATTTAGTTCCTAGTCCTGAAGGCATACTGTTGAAAATGTGCCATCATTCAGTTTTGGTAAAGACAAATGAGTCACAAAAAGAAATCAAGGATACCTCAGGGCAAGCATGTTCTGCCAACCTAATCCTCACTGGCCTCCATTCCATCCTTCAGTTCACAGTCTGCCAGGTAGTTCACCCTCCAGGGGCCAAGGTGGGGATGAAAAAAAAGGTTAGTTTCTTTATTTCGTTCTTCAACTGATGTTTGTTGTTCATGACGCTTGGCTTTTACACCTCCCAAACTAATTTTTATAAAAGTGTAGTATAAATTCACAAAAGCCCATTTTAGGGTTATCTGTATTGGGTTACGTGGCAAGGTTTTGGTAGCAGGGGGTTTACAGGGGTGGCTTCTGTGAGAAGATGCCAGAAGCTGCCCCCATGTTGGACAGAGCCAGTTCCAGGGGGCTCCAAGATGGACCTGCTGCTGGCCAAAGCTGAGCCTGGTGGTAGTGCACTGTGATAGCATATTTAAGAAAGGGTAAGAAGTGCTGCACAACAGCAGCAGCCAGGAGAGAGGAGTGAGAATATGCGAGAGAGACAACTGTTCAGACACCAAGGTCAGTGAAGAAGGAGGGGGAGGAGGTGCTCCAGGTGCCATTGCAGAGATTCCCCTGCAGCCTGTGGTGAAGACAATGGTGACGCAGGTTGTCACCCTGCAGCCCATGGAAGTCTATGGTGGAGCAGATATCCACCCTGCAGCCTGTGGAGGACCCTACACTGGAGCAGGTGGATGCTCCCTGAAGGAGGCTATGACCCCGTGGAGAGCCCGCGCTGGAGCAGGCTCCTGGCAGAACCTGTGGCCCCATGAAGAGGAGCCCATGCTGGAGCAGGTTTCTTGGCAGGACTTGTGACCCCATCGGGGGACCCACACTAGAGCAGTCTGTTACTGAAGGACTGCACCCCGTGGAAAGGACCCACGTTGGAGCAGTTTGGGAAGGACTGTCTCCCGTGGGAGGGACCCCACGCTGGAGCAAGGGAAGAGTATGAGGAGGAAGGAGTGGCAGAGACAAAGCATTATGAACTGACCACAACCCCCATTCCCTGTCCCCCTGCACCGCTTCGGGGGACGAGGTAGAGAAGTCGTGAGTGAAGTTGAGCCCAGGAAGAAGGGAGGGGTGGGGGAAGGTGTTTTTAGGTTTGTTCTTATTTCTCACTACTCCACTCTGTTTAATAGGTAATAAATTAAATTAGTTTCCCCAAATCGAGTCTGTTTTGCCTGTGATGGCAATTGCTGAGTGATCTCCCTGTCCTTATCTTGACCCATGAGCCTTTTGTTGTGTCTCCTGTTGAGGAAGGGGAATGATAGGGTGGCTTGGTGGGCACTTGGCAAATAGCCAAGGTCAACCCAGCATATTATCAGACTACCTTAATAAAGTAATGTAATTTTGGATTCATTTTAATCCTGTGTGCAAATTAACTCCTTCCATATTTTAAAGTGGGAGATTGGTCAGTTCTTCTTTGTCTGCATTTATTTTCATTTTTAACTCAAGAACCCTGTCATCAAGTTCTATGTGTGCCTTGGACATTTATTCAAAAAATAAAATAACGTGAATGCCAACATGCATCTATGTTGTGGATTGCTGCAGCACTCAGTACACTTACTTTACATGATACAATTACACTGTTACAATGAATTCCCTAGAGCTCCCAGAAGCCTTCTCTCATCCCCCTGCACAAAGAATGATTTTTCTCAGTCCAGAAAATAATCTATTCAGTTTTACACTGATAAGACAGTAGGGCTCTGCCACAGAACAGGGCCTTGCAGCAAATCCTGAGAGTAGTCCAACCCTTGATTAGCTCAGTCTCCTCTGGAAGACCAATCCCTCACAAGAAAAAAAGACCCTTGACCATGACCTTGAGATCTCACTATCTTATCCTAAGATTAGCTGCATTTCCCCAAGAGGTTAGTACAGCTGTGTTTGTAGGCTGTAGCTGTGGCTGAAGGATACCATCTTTTCTTCTAGGTACAAGCCACTGTGTAAGTTCACATGCTACCTGACCTGATGATTTGTCAGTGTGACGTATCATTTTAAATTCTCTTTCGCTCTTCTAAATAAACATTTGAAAATATGATTGATCAAATGTCATTCTCTCTGACACAGTCTTCTTAAACTTTCCTGAGCCACTGCAGCAGGAGTACGTTTCCTTAGAATCCAGGAATGGAGCAGAGTGCAGACACTGGCCATACCCTGGGTGCTGCAGGGACTTTCAGAATGCAAAATTCCTACAAGCCGCAGTTTAAGGATGAACTTTCTTGCCTCTGGGCTGATGGCAACAGAGAGTAGAAAAACTGGCCCTACAGTTTCCCTTTTCAGAGCTTCACAATAAGAAAAGCACAACCAGATTTCATGCTGAATTCCAGAATATTACTGATTTTAATTAACACTATGAGAAGTACACAGATCTATTCAAAATAAAACTGTACATATTTCCCTACTTCATCCTCTCCGTCAGCTAACACGCCAGTTCTTCTTCCATTTCAAGACAAAGTCTTCTGGGAGGGATGCAGATCTGCTTCCTGCAGTTGACACAGCTTCTTTTCAAGTTGCTATACTTACTGCCCGTCCCTGTTATCTCTATAATGTTTATCCTCATATGAATTCTGTTCAAAGGTTTTGTTATTTTAAATATTGTTTTTGCTTTTTCCTCCTTCCTTCTCTCATTCTTTACAAGACAGAGAATTCTTTCCTGCTTAGGCAGCTCCTTTGCTAATACATTAAGCCAGTTCCACCAGAGTTGGAACACTTTGTGGCCAACATTATTTCCCTGGCTGAGAGAGATGAGATGCAACACTGACAAAATGATAGATTACACAAATGCTGGGTGTTCAGTGAATCAGCAGTTATATTGTATCTTGAGCCAGAACTATTAAACAGTAAATAAAAAGATTTTTCAAGTCATCAAGCCTGGGTAGGAAAATGTATCACCAAGATCACACTATTATTATAAAAGGTCACTTTATTTTGCTTGTAATTTTCAAACATGATAAGTTTTAATCAGAATATTTGTGTGAATCAAAGAGTATTAATTTGGTTGAAACTTCCATCAAAATGATGGAATAATTTTTAAATCATTTTTAAATGCCAGGTAATCACTCTATTTAGAAAAATAGTTTTTTCTGTTGTTGTTCCTTTTTTTTAATCACTTGGAATAGTTACAGAAACTAAAAATCAATCAAGTCTACTCCAGTCTTTGATGTGGAGAAAATCAAATACAATTTTCCAAGTTATACAAATAGTCATAAATATATTGTCATTTGTATATGTATGTTGCACATACATATTGTCAATATGTCATACTATGTTCCACGTAGTCAATTTATGTACAGCTACGTGTATAGTCTCAGTCATTCACAGGAAGGCAAAACTAGCTACCTGCCAGACCCCCACTAGCAGTACAAATACATTTTTTATGTATAAAATTGGAAGGAATATTTAATTGTATAAACAATGTGGCAGAATTTCAAATAGGTAGACAAGCATAAAGGGCCATTCTCATGCACAGAAGTTTGACTTAGGACATTCTGTATTTTGCAGTGTGCTGTCCTGTAACTTTGTATAGAAATTAATCCAATCATGTTTATGGAATCAGTGCTGCTCATCAATTTTCCTGAAATATAAATTAATAATAAAATAATGCAAATATAGAAGCCAGAGTTCAGGAGATGTGCACATGTATTAACGAAATAATAACTTGATCACCTGACTGTACAGAGCACAATCCTGCAAATGCCTGGCCATGATAGAATTCCTTATTTACTTTTATTTGCCAAAGCTCTCATCAAAAAACAATATTAACAAAAAGTTGAGCTTGAATCAGAGCACATAGAGCTTCAGAAGCTATAAAGTTAAAGACAGCATATCTATCTCACTCACTCTTCTCTGTTGCACACAGACCCTTTTTGGGAGTACCTTATCACATGCTCTTTCTTTCAGATGGAATGCTATTCTAACCCATGTTATATTCTCTTCCCCTACCCCCTACCAAGAAGTGAAAAGGAACAAAGTAGGACAGTGCAGAACGGCTCTAGAAAAGGATGACTTCTGCAGCAGATCCAATAATTTGGATCAAGATTTAAGAAACCTGGATTCCAGTAGTGTATTTTGTACGGGCTTTCCATGGAGCAGCTAGCAACATGCTCAATCACCCTCTGCATCTGTTTTGCGGACATAAATTGGGGATAATCCATTTTACAGTAAGGATATCTGAATGCCATAGAGATATTGTAGCACAAAGCCATTACTTTACTTGAAAGGAAAAAAAGTCTTTATTAGGGAAGCATTCAGTGGTGTGAAGGTTATGACAAGAGGCAGTTATTTAAAAAAAGCTTTTTAAGGCAGGTCCTTCATTCACGGAGTATCTTAGGTCTATGTGAAGTGACTTTGTAGTTAAAGCCACTGACTTTGTAGTTAAAGATGGCACATTCAAAAGCCCATAGCACTTAAACATTTCTAAATATCTATATTCTGTTTTTTCATACAATGGACAAAGACTAAAGCAGTTGCTGCAGCCTTATTAATTTTTTAATTTCTTTTTCCCTCAGTTAACTGTTGAAAAACATTTTGTTGTCCCTTTTTGGTAGTTTATTCAATTTATCACATATTGTCCCAACTTCACTCTAGCTTGGTTAGCTCAGCATTTATTCAGAGCCCTAAAATACTCTCAGGAGAAGATATAAATCACACTTTTCTTTTTGGCAGGAGGGGAAATGGCCAGGAAGTGAACCTCAGAACTGCGGAGAGGGCAAGCATCAGTGAAGTCTAATACTAAAGATTCAGCATTGCAGTTAAGACAGTAAACAAAACCTGATGGCATTTATACGGACATGGCCATGCCAAGCTATTTCAGTGCAGGACTTTTTCAGCACTGTTCTGCCTCTGGTGGCCTACATTCTCAAATGCTTCAGGGAGAGGTGGGGAAGTCAAAATGAAAGATAAAAACTTTGCCAAGACTGCCCACAGAACAGAAGAAGCCCTTCAGGTACTCACAGCAATTAACTGCTAGAATGTGAGAAGCTGGGTACTTTTTTGTTCAGTTTAGCTTAAATTACTTAAGTTACTTTGTGTCAGCAGATATGAAAACACATGAAGCGTTTCTTAAATTCACCCATTTGTTCACCTCAAATGTTGCTGACTGCCCCTGGCACTAAATTCCACAACTATTTTCTTTGTGTAAAAGTAAGAATTCTTTTACTGTGACATTTTATAACAGACTACTGTTAACAAGTGTTCATTGATTAGGAAATGAAGTTATAAGTGATTGTTATCCAAGCAGCTACCACACGTCATCTTTTTTCTTGGCTAGAGACAATAATATAAGCCTCTCCAACAGTCTTAGTTGTGATACTTTCTTTTTCTGGTGGTGTTAAGACAAACAGTGCTTTGTCAGAGCTCATCCCATCAGAGCTCATCCCATCAGCATGAATATACACTGGTACCGTACGTAGACTTACTGTAATTCAGCCTAGAATTAGCATGTGAAGTTCTAGCCCCACTAAAACTAAGAGTTTTACCATTAACATAAAAGAAGTTAGCATTTCATTTGCAATTCCCTTACTTTCTCATACACTGTTACTAAATAAAGCCATAGAAAAGTCAGTTTAAAAATAAAACAAAACAAAACTGACTCTTCTATACTGCTTAGGGAGCATGTTGTTGAACATGACAAGAAGCAGAGGGCCAAATACAATAAAGTTTCTTATATTCTGTGTTGTTATTTGGTTTAGGTCTAATGTCATATTTTGCCACTTGGTGCTTATTCCTTAGAAGTATTTGAATAGCTGAGTCTCACTCTTAATTTAGGCCTTCATCTATTACAAACAAAAGCCAAGTAACTACAAAATACAAAGCAAGCAGTCAACTAGAGTAAAATCAGAGTATTTTCTGGTCAATAATGAGAGCTAATACAAGAATCCTCTTTGCTACCCAATGGAGGTGAAGACTGTTCTTTTCACAGGAAAAGGCACAGACATACTCTCTGTCAAATTTTGCTGAAGCTGATCAAGATATCCTTGTCTTCAGGTGTTTAGATTAGACTTCTTCCACTTTTATCACCACTGTAACAGGATGTCCAAGTGGAGTATTTGTCCACATCTCAAACAGTCAATTTCATACTCTCAGGTGTCAAAGTATTGCTACAGGTAGCTTACTCTGTGTCAGACTATGAATGGGAATACCTGAGACATGGAAACGTGCTCTGCTGCTTCTGCTCTAGGAGTATAAAACTCCTGCAGTGAACAAGAGCGGATAGGTATAAGGAGGAAAAGAAATCAGGCATTAAACTGAGGTTTAATCAGGCATGAATTGCTAGAGGACATTCAAAGCCTCAAATCTGGAGGTTTGCTATGTTCTTGCTCTGTGTCTTTTTTTTTTTTTTTTTTTTTTTTTTTNTTTTTTTGTGCACGTGGAGCAGCCATACAAGTCATGTCTGACAAACAACAAGGCTACACTGTTTGCGTTACCAGACCCTGGCATGGGATCCGGCTTTTCCTAGAATAGTCTCAGGTCACATTTACATGCTCATGGTTAAATGATCACTAAAATCACATCAGTTGAATTACCCAGAGCAAACGGTACGTAGTTTGTCAGCTTTGTGCTTTTATGTTGGATATACATCCTGTTTAGGAGAAGAACAATAACTAGTACTCTGATTGCATCACAGAGGTGCAGAGGGATAATACTGGATGTGCTGGGGAAAAAAAAAGAAACAACAAAAAAACCCCCATAGTACTAAATTACCAAACAAAAAAAAAGTTTCAACATTTGAAATTTGTTTGATATGCTCTCACAACCTTTTATTACAGCAGCAGAACTTCTAATGTGAGTCAGAAGAATGAATTTGTCTCATAAGGCAGAGAGATGTGAGAATAACTGGAATCAGAGGGGCAACTTCTTCAGGTGTCTAAGGACATCAAAGTCCTTATGGCAGTTGACTGCAATGTACTCAAAGCTGTGATTTAGCAGCTACCATCTCAACTGAGCTATATAGCTCAGTTTCAAAAGCTCTGGCTCTGTGAATTGTTACATTCCCCTGTAAGCCAATGATTCATAAATTATTGGCTTAAAATAATATTACTTGGTTTATTAAGTACAAGTGGAAAATATTTTTTAAAAGCACTGTTGGTCTACCAGTTGGGCAAAGCAGAAAAGTGCTAAGCAAAAAACCAAAATGAAATATAAGGGTTAAAAAAAAGCATCATGCATTATAGAGACAAATCTCTGTGAAAAATATTTGGCAAAGTTACAATGTGCAACACAGGCTACTTTTTTTCCAACAAAATAAGTCAGCAATAAAGCCACTAAATTTTGCACTGGCATTCTTTATATATTGAACTATACCCAGAAGCATCTAAAAAAATTCAGGTTACATAATGACTGTCTCAGAACACTTCCGCAAGTTACTCATGTCCAGAATAGGTTTTTGTACAATAAATCAGAGCACTGTGTTTCATGGCCACCAGTCTGATAATCCATTCTTCTGCTTCTTCTGATGGCAAGAAGGAAAGATGGGGTACACTGATCGACTCAGCTCCGTATTTTGGATTTTAGCAGATTTTAATTTAAAAGAGATCTAGTCTCACAAACAGGTATTTTTTCAAGTAAAACCTTTCAGAGGCTAAACTCATTATCTCATATCTTTTTTGAGTTGATGGGAAGAAAAGCACTGAGTGAAAGAGACAGAATTTCACACTATGCTTCCTGAAACAGCATACAAACATAGTATTGCAGAGAAACAGAAACGTCAAGACTGATATGAATCAAGCATGAATGGAAATGTATAAGTGTGAAAGCAGAGAGGAAAAACAAACTGCAAGTGCTGATAACACCCAGATCAGCTGGTGTATTGATCCTGACTCGGATACTGCTGTATGTGGAGGAGCTGGTGATCCACATCACAGCTTGTGTGAGCAGGCACAGACCTGTGCTGCACTGTGCTGTGCTGCACGTCCAGCGTGGCCTTCAGGCTGTCCTGTGCTGTGCATGTCCTGTGGCCGCAGGGTCACTTCAGCCAGCTGGTTGCAGCAGAGGAGCCTGCAGGCAGCCCCCACTCAGCATCACCCACTGAGCCACCTGTGCATCCTTGCCTGTGTCCAACAGTGCAGCCAGAAGTTCTCACATCAACAGCCTTTAGGAGTAGAGTTGTTTTCTTGTAAGAAAATTATTTAGTATCTCGAATGACCAAAACGGAGGAAGTTGTCTCCACAGATGGTACCTGCACAGTGTACTGTGGCAAAATCTACCCGGGATCCATCTGATGCTGCGTGGATGTGTGCTGCTCAGCATCTGAAGGAACAAGGGGTTTACTCGCTATCTGTATTCCTCTTTTTATTCTGTCTTATTTATTCCATCTTATTAAAGCAGCTATTTTATTAAGCCATTTGTTGTCAGGCCTTTCTTATTGAGCTGCAGAAAGAGCCCTGCACCATATCTCTCACTTCACCCACACCCCAGCCCCTGGTGCAGAACAGCATGTTGGCATAATCTCAGCACATAAACATGCAGCTTACCGAGATACCTAGTCTAGGGAAACAAAGGACAATTTTCAGAGAAGGAGGCAAAAGGAAAATTAGTAAATTAGTGATGTTGCCTAATGACTCTCAGAGGTAGGACATGATGAAAAAGCAAAAGATGACGATCATTGTGAACTTATAAAGGTACAAAAGGTATGCCCAGAGAACCAGGATGTGGTTAATGATCAAGAATAATCCAGGAGGTGTGATGAGGACTTAGTAAGCCATGCTCCTTGTTCTGTCACCAGAAGTAATCCTGGCCAGACCACTTGGGTACACACACCTTGGTGCTTCTGAATATGTGAGTATGAAAGAATGGGTCTGAAAGAATGGGTGGCATATAAGAGAGTGAGCATAAATGAGATGAGCTTTAAAATAAAACACACCATCCCTTTCTGTATGGTCTTGCATAGAGTTTTCTTACATTAGATGCCACATCAATTGGTCCTACACTGAACTTCGCTAACTTAAACACAGCAGTCTATAATAAAAAGTAGTATATAACCCCAGCCAGGTGTCTGCACCCTTTCCTGGTCTGGTTTAACATAGGAGGTTAACATAACAGGTCTAACTGTGCTATAAATGGGGGAGTGTCACTGTTAAAAAAAACAGTTTCAAGTCGTGGAATTTTACCTAATGTAGTTAACTGGCAATTAACAAACTTAATTATTGATTCCAATATTGAGAAATAACAACAAACACTCAGCAAAAACACATCAGCTTCCCTCCAGACACCCCTCCCCACCCCACTTCTGGTCTCCAGTCTCCTTGCCCCAAGTTACATTTGGGCCCGTTGGTGAGGACAGTTGGTGCAGGAGGCTGGGATCAGTGCATTGTTGTTCCTTTTCTTCTGCTGCTACTTGTTTCTTACTCAGCTGCTCCAGCGTGGGCTCCTCCACTGGCCACAGGACCTTTGGAGTCATACCTCCCCCTGGGTCTCCTCTCTGTCTCTTATCAGTGGCTCTTTGCTACAGGCCTTTTTTGGGTGGCTCTTTGCTCTAGCCCCTGCTCAGACAGCTACGTGCTTTAGTACTGCCCTGGCATCTCTCCTTGTGCACCCAATTTGTCCAGCCCTGTTCTGTCCCTCTCCACTCCCATGTCTCACTCTTTTTCTTCAGCATCCCTCCTGCTTGGCACCTCTCTCCTAAGTCTCCTAGTGGTTACCACCCTTTCCTAAATAGGGTTTTGCAGAGGTGCCATGAACTGGCTTCTTGTCCGTTGCTGAGCAGCTGTGACCAGCACAGGGCCGTACCCGACCTCCTCCTACACAGGTCACCACTGCAGCCCCGCCACTACCAAAACCTTGACAGTCATGCTCAGTGCAGGGAACCATGTGCAGCCAAGAATATCTGAACAGTCAAATCCAGGTCATGTCGCCAGCCTCCCAGGATATAGTAATCTGTGCCAGAACTTTTCCATACACCCATAGCTTTCTTTCAGTTGTTCTTGCTTTTTGTTTTGTTTTGTTTTTACATTTCCTAGACATCAAAGCACATTAGAAGATATTAAAAGATATTAAAGATACAGAATAAAGAGAGAAAGAAAAAAAGAGACATAAAATTATTTCGTCAAGATCATACAACAAAAGAAAACATTGTATTTCCTGCTCCATGCAGGAGGGCTGTTAAAGGTTGTGTTCCTTAAAGGGCCTGGGTATTTGGTTTAACATCTGGGCCTTTGGTTTAACACGTTCCTTAACTGAGTCCCAAGAAATGGGAACGCCCATATAAAGCAAGACATCTGGGAGACACAGTCAGTTTAGAAGAGGAAGTTATCAAACAATAAAACCAGATGACTGAGAACTGTAGCAACACCTTATGAGTGGACAGCATAAAATATGAAAACTTGTGCACTAACTGAAGAAAAACTGAAAATTAATTAGAAACTAAACATAAGGACATGTATTAGCTGTCAATAAACCAAACCCACAGAGAGATTATTGAAAAGGCAAACATATTCTAAAATGGTATTAAACTGTATTGCAGTAAGACTGGAAAGTATTCATGGCCATTCAGGCTTATTAGTGAAACAAAAGGTGAATTCAAGTAGCACAGAGAGAAAGAGGGGCTACTACAATGTTCAGGTAATGGGTAACTTGTCTTACAAGAGAATAATACAAAAAGATGTCTAGTTTCAATAGACTAACCTACTGAAACAGCTGTCTGACTGCTTCCCCCTACACAAAGACAGAGATAGAGAAGAGCTCTTTAAGGTGGACACTCTCGCACATCTGTTCTCTGCTTTCCCTTCATTTCCTTCTGCAAGGCCACCAAGCCCAGTTCTACTTTTTCAAATGAACTAAAGAAAGCAGCACTGGTAAAGGTCTGCCCTCTTTTGACCCACAGGCCTGTTCTTGTGGGCCGCATATCACAGTGGCATACTACACTCACCTGACATTTCACTGCAGCACTGAAATGTAGGGCCTATGGACAACTGCACATTAACTGCTTGCCTATAACTGCCATAACAGAGGAAGTGTGCCCACTACCGGCAACACTACTTAGCTCCCCTCGTTTCCCTATTCCTATCTACTAGGTGATATCACAGACTTAGAGAATGGATGAGGTTGGTAAGGAATTCTGGAGGTCATCTGGTCCAACACCCCTGCTCAACCAGGGCCACCTACAGCCAGTTGTCCAGGACCACGTCCAGACAGCTTTTGAATACCTCCAAGGATGGAGGCTCCACAACCCTTTTGGGCAACCTGTGCCAGTGCTCGGTCACCCTCACAGTGAAAAAGTGTTTCCTGATGGTCAGGCAGTGTTTCAGTTTGTGCTTCTAATCTTGTCACTGGGCACCACTGAAAAGAGCCTGGCTTCGTTCTCTTTGCACCTCCCTTCAGGTATTTATAGGCTTTAACAAAATTACCCCCTGAGCTTGCTCTAGTCCCTTAATCATCTTCATGGACCTTCGCTGGACTCACTCCAGTAGCCCTATATATCAGTCTTCTGGCTGGACACAGTACTCAAGGTTTGGCCTCACCAGCGCTGAGTAGAGGGGAAGGAGCACCTCCCTCAACCTGCCAGCAGCACTCCTACTGCAACCTAGGATGACATTAGCCTTCCTTGTAGCAAGGGCACATCGCTGGTTCATGTACAACTTGATGCCCACCAGGACCCCCAGGTCCTTTTCTGCCAAGCTGCTTTCCAGCTGGATGGTCCCCAGCATGTGTTGGTGCATGGGGTTGTTGATCGCCAGGTGTGAGAGTTTGCACTTTCCTTCACTGAACTTCAGGAAGTTCCTGTCAGCTCATTTCTCCAGCTTGTCCAGGTCCCTCTGGATGGCAGCACGCCCCTCTGGCCTATCACCCACTCCTCCCTGTTTTGTGTTATCTGCAAACTTGCTGAAACTCTGCCCCATCATCCAGATCATTAATGAAGATGTTAAACAGGACTGGACCCAGCATACACCCTGCCCCCCAGGGAGGGTACACTGCTTGATACTGGCCTCCAACTAGCTGATTTGGATCAGTCTGATTTGGGTACACTGCTGATCACCACCCTCGGAGCCCAGCCATTCAGCCAGTTTTCAGTCCACCTCACTGTCTGCTCATCCAGCCCCTACAGCAACAGCTTGTCTATGAGGCTTTTATGGGAGACAGTCTTACTGAAGAGTGGACAGACAACATCCACTGCTTGAAGTTTATCAGGATTAGAATGGCAGATTAGGTACTCTCCACCAACTTTTGCACAGAGAAAAATTCAAGTTACTGGTTTTTTGCTAACATCTATTAAGTAGGTACAATGACATAGAATGAGTGCAGAGCCAAATAGCTTTGTTTAAAAATTGCCATTTAAAAAAACACAGATAGTTTCCAGGGGCTAGTCCTAGGACCTATCTACCAGTAAGAACACTTGCTTTCTTGCAGAATTCCCTTTCTCTTCCCCTACATGAACACTCCTGCCTCAGTCACCACCTGACCCCAGCACGAAAGATTACAGAACTCTGCTGACAGCAGCTTACTTCTCTACACTTTTGTGGTCCTTCATGCTATTAGGAGTTTGATTCTGACCCCTGAAACAAGTGAGGAGTCCAGACACATATAACCCATCGCACTGCAGAAGAACTGTACACTACCTCTGGAATCTTCATTTCTTCCCAGATTTCATTGCCTTTCTACTAGTTTCAGCTCTGCATTCAAGTCAGTTAAACTTCCCTGTCCCATAGTACCAGGGTGCTAATGAAAAGAGAGGAGGGAAAACTGAAAAGTCTCCATATGCTGACAATTAGCACAGTGGGATTCCAAGCCATTGGGGAGAGGCCAGTTCAGCCCCTGTAGCCCATGTACATCTTCCAGTGTTAAGTTTCAATCTTTAGCAAGTCTTCTGAACATGTAGAAGCAGATATCTCATCATTGGCCAAGTGTCTTCTACCATGAACAAAACATATTACTCTAGGATCTGGAAACTTCCCCTTCTTTTCCGTTTCCCCAAACAGCAAAGTACTGATAAATGCAGTCTTCCAAAGGAAAAAACCTATAAAACATGTAACATGGGCAAGTGATCCTCTCTCCTTTAAACTGTGGAAAAGCCAAACTCTTTTGCTAGGTTCCCCCATGAAGGTTTTTTATTAGTGGCTGAAACATGTCTCATGCAAGATTTCAGTCCAAATTATTTCAAAGTTACAAGCTACTGAAAACTTCGTCTTGTTATGAAAAGCACTGTGCAGTTTATGCTTGCTATTTATTACAGCTAAGGCACGTGTAACTTCTTTACAGCCATAAAATGGGATGGGAAATAGAACCCACATCTTCTGGGCACAGTCGCATAAGAGAAAAGGTAAGAATGAGGTCAAAATAAGATTTTCTAATTAACAATACAAGATTAGCTAATTCTCCCCTTTTGATTTCCTTAGCTGTCCATGCATGTGCACTACATTATATTTTTCTTCATACCACATAAATGCAGGTTCTTCCATTGGATATTTACAGTGAACATAGGACAAATAGGGGGTGGTCTGCCTCTTATTGTTTCCATCTCAATTCACTCCTGTGAGGCAAAGAACCTACACAGGAAGTTAAAAATCTTCACCCAGCAAAGCCTAGCACATAACTTCTTCCAAGCAAAGAATACCAAGCAAATAAATAAATAAAGGCGAAGAAATTAAGAAATGTCTGGAGGTTAAATTGCATTATTTGACAAATAATATTATATTACATTCTATTTGTAGCAGACAGAAAGAGATATATCCTGACAATCCTGATAATCTGCTAAGCAAGTGCCTGTTTTCCATGTGTCTAGAACAGACCTGTTGGTGCAGTTGCCTTTAGCATAACTTGTTCTTCCTCATGTAAGCCATTGTGAGTGAGATCCTCAAAAGCTTTTGGTCATTTTGCCACAGGAGAATTTCATATGCATATCCTATATGTCTCTGACCACCCTGTTAACCGATACAGAATAAAAACAAACACTGATACAAAATGGCCAAAGGCTATGGAAAAATTCTCAGATTTAGATCAGCCAGTTCTGAGCATACAGAACAGCAATACTTTGTACACTCTCCAGGAAATTCAGTTGCTTGGAAGAAACTCTGAATTATTGCATTTTCCCTCTTTCTAGTTTTGTGTGGCTATCCTTCAAATTCTTCAGCAGAGCAGTACAAATTAAAACCGGTACAAAGCTTTGAGTTTTGACATTATTCATCTAGTTCTTTTAATTAGTCATTACAGCCTTTGTTAAAATAGTCCAGTTTTCCACAAGACTAAATGCTAAAACTGTAGAAAGTTGGATTAAGGAAAGCTTTAAAATAAAAATAATTGTATTTAAATTATAATTGATTTTAAAGAGTTAAAATAAAAATTTATTCTGCTTGCACTTTTTTCATTACATACCAAACAACAAGGCAATTATAAATACTGGCAGCAAAGCCCACTGCATCTAAAAGACATTGCAGTATATCAAAACCTGTACCTAGAAGATGGACTTTAAAATCTGAAAAGAACTAATGCATAAATGGTAAGGTGGATGAATGAGTTTGGATATATTGTTTAAAGGTTCTGGACAGAAAATCTGTACTCAGTTTTGAGAAGTATTACATTTTATTCAGGAATATCACTAACAGCAAACAAACAGATCATAAATATTGTCAAATAGTTCCAACCACTAAGTAATTGTTTGGATACATGCCTTTTCACTTGTATCCTCTCAGCATTACATTACATAACTTCTTGTTCTCGTCAAATTATATAGTATTCACACACAAAAGCCAAAACATTTTATACGTATTTGTGGGAACAGAGCTAACAAAAGCCATGCTGTTCAAAGAAGATGGATTAAACTTCTCCAGCTATAATCTCAGCACACACACAAAATTGTTAACATATAAAAGGAATGGGAAACATTTTTCAGGTGCATACACATTTCAGGTGTTATTAAAGACTAAAAGAAACCTGACCATTCACAATAAGCCGTAGGAAACCTGAAGCATGCATTTTCCATGATACGGGGCCTTACCATCTCTCATTTGTCAGAAAACTAATTTAATAAAATAAACACATAACTTCATTAAGCAACAGAAGACATGCACTGGAATACAGCAATAAGGATAATATTTAAAAGAAAATCTCCCCAAGTATAGCTTTCTTTACTATGAAGGCTATTTAAAATATATACCTTAATCAGAATGTTAAAAAGATATAAAATAGGATATTGAAATATTGCGCAAGATCAAATGGAACAGATAACTCAACTGGTACAAGAGTGATAAGAATTGCTACTAATTACCAAATGGAATTCTTAAGAATATAAAATTCCAACATTCCATTTCATATATCCGACTCATTAGAACAGGTAGGAAAATGAAAAATGTTTAAAATAAATTTGATCAGATCCCTTGCTCTCTTACGTACTAACAAACATTCTGAAAATGAAAAAGGACGTTTGTGGAGTGGTAAAAGAAATTCAGTTTCACCACTGGCTCACTTTGCAATCCATACTAGTCCATTCATTTCAATTCTTTGCATCTTTAAATGGTGACTTTCTCAGAGGTCAATTGAGAAGTCTGCTAAAAAAAATGTTACCAATAATACAAATTAAAATTCCCTTGAGAAACATTGTAGGATGTGTTCAGATCAATCATAAAATAACTTAGGCTGGAATGGACTTCTTGAGGTCATCTCATTCCACACTTGCAGCAAAAGCAGGGTTAAGCTCAGTGCTCAGGGTTTTATTCAGTCAAGTTCTCTGCTATCTCCAGAGACAGACCTCCCTGTGGAACCTGTTGCAGGGCTTAGCTACTCTCACTCTTACTAATTTCTCTGGGAAACCATTCAGTTTGGAAGGTTGTCTATACAGCTTTATATTCAGGACCTGGAATGCAAAAGTGCATGTTCCTAGAACTTAAGCAAACCTAACCACAAACACAGGAAGTCAAAACATTCTTAAAGCTTTGTATTCAGACTGGAAGTCCACAAGATAGATTACTGAAATAAAAAATTACACTTAAAAAGTTAAATATAATTACAATTAGTACTTTGTCAAACAAGGAAAAACTTTAAAGGAACGTCAGGATGAAATTTCACTTATGCAGAACCCTAAACAGTGATAAAAAGACAGCAGTGATGCCTACACCATTCCCTGCTGTCCAGGAGTACATACTTGGCAATTCTTGCGAACAGGACTAGATGGAAAATCCCAGGCAATTCTTGCATGATATCACCTACAGTGCCTTCACAGTTCTGCTTGAACAAGGAACCTAAATGTCTTATTTGAGCCATTTCAAATTTACTTCTCTTTTAAATGCATAAAAAACCACTGACAGCAACAAGGTGAGTGGTGGTGAATGGAGTTAAATCCAGCTGGCAGCCGGTCACAAGCGGTGTTCCCCAGGGCTCAGTTCTGGGGCCGGTCTTGTTCAATGTCTTCATCAACGATCTGGATGAGGGGATTGAGTGCACCCTCAGCAAGTTTGCAGATGACACCAAGCTGGGTGGGAGTGTCGATCTGCTCGAGGGAAGGAAGGCCCTGCAGAGGGATCTGGACAGGCTGGATCGATGGGCCGAGGCCAACTGTATGAGGTTCAACAAGGCCAAGTGCCGGGTCCTGCACTTTGGTCACAACAACCCCATGCAACGCTACAGGCTTGGGGAAGAGTGGCTGGAAGACTGCCCAGCGGAAAAGGACCTGGGGGTGCTGGTTGACAGCCGGCTGAACATGAGCCGGCAGTGTGCCCAGGTGGCCAAGAAGGCCAACGGCATCCTGGCTTGTATCAGGAATAGTGTGACCAGCAGGAGTAGGGAAGTGATCGTGCCCCTGTACTCGGCACTGGTGAGGCCGCACCTCGAGTACTGTGTTCAGTTTTGGGCCCCTCAGTACAAGAAGGACACTGAGGTGCTGGAGCGTGTCCAGAGAAGGGCAACGAGGCTGGTGAAGGGACTAGAAAACAAGTCTTATGAGGAGCGGCTGAGAGAACTGGGGCTGTTTAGTCTGGAGAAGAGGAGGCTGAGGGGAGACCTTCTCGCTCTCTACAACTACCTGAAGGGAGGTTGTAGTGAAGCGGGTGTTGGACTCTTCTCCCAAGAAACTAGCGACAGGACGAGAGGAAATGGCCTCAAGTTGCGTCAGGGGAGGTTTAGACTGGACGTCAGGAAGAATTTCTTTACCGAACGAGTGGTTAGACATTGGAACAGGTTGCCCAGAGAGGTGGTGGAGTCGTCATCCCTGGAGGCGTTCAAAAAAGGTATAGACGTGGCACTCCAGGGCCTAGTTTAGGAGTCATGGTGGTGTTAGTTGATGGTTGGACTTGATGTTCATAGAGGTCTTTTCCAACCTTAATGATTCTATGATTCTATAAGGAAGAACTGCATTTACATGAGGCCACAGCCTGCCTTGTGCGTATGACCAAATTCACTCCCTCATCTTACCTACTACAGAATTTCATACCTGCTATAGCCGGTCAGCCTCCCCACCACCACCCACCAGTTCCCTCCTTTGGATCGAATGGGACTACAGTAGGGTACAAAGCAGCGCCATAGCTTTGAGTTGAACTTCAGAGGGAAATCAAAGCTGCAATCAGAACACCAAGGCCATGGAGTACCAGAAATCATGGTCTGAAATGAAAATGTCATGGACATTAGCACTTCTCCAAGAGCTTTTTAGCTTCATGGGAGAACACAGAATGGCTAAGAGCGCCATTCTTGAAAACACTGCTTCCCAATGCAATATTATCTGCCTTTAGAAAAATCTATGCTACTTTCTCCTGGGAGGTTATATTTAGCTAACAAAAAAAAATCGTTAAAATATACAGTCAAAGCTTAGCAATACAGTTGAAAGCTGTATTACAGAAGAATCAGCAAAAGGCAAAGCACCACCGGGCATTTCTCATAGGAGCTTTATTTCCACAACTGTTTCACTTTTAAAGTCACAAGGAATCCATTTACAGATGTTGTGTTAATAGTTGCTGCATTATTTGCAGAGGAATTAAATAATTTATAGCACAGCTGCCCAACCACACTAAAATTATTCACAAGACTAAGCTTATAAATAAAGTAAAATGAAGTTTTAGGTGAGAACGGACAGGGTTACATAACCTGTCCTAGAACCAGTGCCAAAGTGCACTTCAAATTGGAAGTAGAATTCTCTCCTTAAATGTTTTTGTACTAGCTGGAAAGAAAAAGCCATGGTCCTACTCATACTAGGTGTACAGGCAAGAGCCCCTCAGCAGCCTGGCAGGCAAGCAAATCCCTTCTCTCAAAGGAACGCTGTGGTCAAGCCTTCGTTTTTTTCCTTTTACCCAACTTAGAAGTGACTCGAAAGCACATTATGTCATACTATAAAGCTGCTGTTCCAACAAACTGTTTGGCTGCCAGTCTGTGACAGCCTGAGCCCTTCCCAGAGGCAACAAAGCAGAGAATATAATCTGCTTCATCACGCCCTCAGCATACTAATATTCAGTAATAAAATAAACATACAAATGCGTGTTTATTACTTCCCCCCAGAACTCATTTTAAGCTAAAATATTGAAAAAAAACCAAACCTGCAAAGACAACACTGACCACAAAAAGAAGGCAACGCTTTTCTCCCACATAAAGATTTGAAGGGGGTTGACAGAGATCAATAAAGCTTTTCTGTCATTTCTAAGAAAAAGAACGTGCAGGGTGGCACAGATTCATGACACTCCCGTCAAAGGCAGTGTGAGCACAGATTTTAAGTAAAAAGGGGAGGCGGGCAAGGGAAGAAGTATCTCACACATGGAAAAAATATGTGTGCTTTTGCACAAAGATATTTCTTCAGTTAAGCCCACTTTAGGGCTTCAGAAGCTTGTACATGATTTATACAGTTCCTTATAGAGCATCCCTTTATCAATGGACGTTAACAATGAAGTAGTTCTTACAGAAGTCTGCATGCTCTTCCCAACCAGTCCTAGAAGGATGGCCATGAATGTGTCTGGAAAATCCTTGAAAAAAAGGCAGCAGGTGGGGGGCAGGAGAAAAGAAAGTAAATTTCCATTTTCAGGATTGTCAGATTTTCACCTCTAGAAAACAGCAAAATTAATGTGATATGCTCACTTTTCAAACCAGTACAAATTCTCACCTTGTTTATTTGGATAAATGTTGGTGTGAAATAAGTCCCACTTCTTTCCCTTTAAAATACAGATAGCTAAAACTTTGGACATTGTTTGAAGAAAGATGTCTTGCTTTTTTACATGCTATTTTAGAGTTGTGAATTTGTTCCAAGATGAAGTACACAGGCCCTGTCTTTATCATTTTCTTGCTAGAAGTTAGGAAAAACATCAAGACAAGCTTCCCCTAGGAGGGGCTGTGTAGCCCTGGAACAGGTTGCCAGAGAGGTTTGGTATCTCCAGCCCTGGAAGTTTTCAAGACTCAGCTAGGCAAAGCTGCAGCTGACCAAGGTGGTCAGACTAGCTAACCTCCAGAGATCCAGTATTTCTATGACCCTTTGTAAACAGAAAAATGTTACAAACAACAATGAAACAAGGAAGAAAATTACAGTACAGACATGGGAAGAGAAAATCCAGCTGGCAAATGAGGGACTTTCACAGAATTCTCATGTTGGCACCCACGAGCCTCCAGGAACAGACATGGATTCTCTCACATCTAGGGTTTAGTTAGTTTGACAAACAAGTTCCTGATAAGACTAAGAACTGGTAACGTCAGCTATTTTTAGCCACATCTGTACAGACAGGAGCTCTTTTGGAATTGAACTCAGTAACTTAACACCTCTGTTACCACATGATTTGACACAGGACTGCTCATAAGGAATTGGACCATTTTAAGGCTAAGGATTTTAAGGAAACTATAGGAACTTAAACCTTCAGTACCCTTCTTGCAGAACTGCTTGGTTTCTGATGGTGGTTCTTTCAATCTCTACTTTTTCAGAAGAGTATTTTTAAAAGTCATGAATATTGGAACATTAGAAGTGGTTAGAGCATCTTTCTGGTAGAATATTCAGTTTGGTGTTCCTTGACACTCTTCGATTAATTCCTGTCAAACGAGACAATGATTCTCCTGGACTAATATTCTGCCTCCTTAACACTGGTTATTTACATTTTAAATTTACCTTTATATTGCAATATGGTTATAATTCACATACAGCTAAGTCAATGTTTGAAGCTTATTTACAGACATTTTATGTCTATCTAAAACAGGAGACTGATAAGTTACTGATAGCCATAGAAGCTGGACCATGTACTTGTCCATTAAACAGCTTTCCTTTCAAGTCCCTACTGAAACAAGGGCCATGCTGTTTGGTCATTCATATGTAGGTCACATTATGACTGTAGCCGGTAATTCTTGTAATACTTCTTTTCAAATAGTTTAGTTGCCTAAGCAAATGGAACAGATAAATGAGTAAGGATCAATGGTGGTCTCTAACTGAAATGTGCTCAGTATGACAGATTCACAACTACAAACTTTATTAACAGTTTCATACTAGCTGCCCTTTATACTGACCATATGGGGCAGCTTAGCTACCTTAACTCAAGTGAAGAAAGTCACTTCCTGAAAGTAGAGTAAATGACCAGTTGCATCTTAATTTTTCATTCTTGCCCTCATGCTTGGACATAAGCAGAAAAAGAGAAGGCACAGCCAAGGAGGCATAACAACCAAATGATTCTTAGCAGCCATTTCTAGAACACT